>CAUYSK010055180.1:0-13149 GCA_963575035.1 Avahi laniger | reverse complement strand
ATATATATATATAGAAAAAATTAGCCAGGCATAGTGGCACATGCCTGTAGTCCCAGCTAGTCGGGAGGCTGAGGCAGAAGGATCGCTTGAGCCCAGGAGTTTGCAGTTGCTGTGAGCTAGGCTGACGCCACGGCACTCACTGTAGCCCAGGCAACAAAGAGAGACTTTGTCTCCAAAAAAAAAAAAAAAAAAAAACTATGATTATTGACTTGTGAATTTCACATAATTCTGTCAGTTGCTTAAGTATGTGAAGCTATGTTATACAAATTTATTATATTTCCTAGGAGATCATTTCTTTTATTATATATTGAACTATGTTAGTCTCTTTTGCTTTTGTTTTGTCTGATTAAAATTACTACATCAAAAAAATTGTTACTCTTCCTCCTCCCTCCCTTCCTTCCTTCCTTCCTTTTGTTTTTGTCTTCCTACTTCATAAGTTTCCTAGATATTTGGTACAGACTGTCCCTATGTCACTTGTGTGAGTAAATCAGATTATTATTTTTTAGCCTTCCCCTTGCCCTCTTGAGATTTAACTATCCTGGGTATATTGTATCAGTTACTAGTAGTCTTTCTGGTCTTCAGTTTTCAAAATTTTGTTGCCATTTTCCCTTCTTTTGCTTGCTTGCTCCTGTCCTTAAAAAAAAAAAAAATTGTAGTTTTAGTGGGTTTAAGGATGGATTACTGGATGCATGTGACCACACTTACTAATCATAGCAAGTTAACTCCCATTTCTATAATGATTTTTTAATTTTCAATTACTGTATTTTTAAATTTCCTGAATTTCTTATTGATTCTTTCAATTTTATGTGTTTTGTTTGCTTTTTTTTCTTTTTGTTGTTGTTGTTCTTTTTAATGGATGTTTTTATTTGCTTCATCTTAATGGGGAATCCAAGTGTATATATTTTAAATTTATATTCATAAATTTAACTTGTTTTTTCTCTTGTTTTTTTTTTTTTTCCTTTTAAAAATTTTTATAGAGACAGGGTCTTGTTATGTTGCCTGGGCTAGTCTCAAACTTCTGGCCTCAAGTAATCCTCCCTCCTCAGCCTCCCAAAGTGTTATGATTATAACTCGTTTTTTCTTAATGTTGATTTTGTTTTTCTTACCGTAAGTGTTTTTTATATGATAGTTCGTTTTTTATTGTAAAGGCTCATTATGAGCAGGGCTTTAAGTAAGAATCTAGTCTTAAATTACCTACTCAGAACTTTTGTCTGTGATAATATGAGGACCAAAGGGGATCTTGTCACTAAATACTAGCTCTGACTTTCTAAGACTTCTCGTTTATCCTGATTCTCAGGGCTGAAGCCTGCTTTCCCTCACAACCTTCCTTAAAATATGAGAGAGGTCCAGCTCAGTGCCATCTTTAGCCCATGTTTAGCCCTCCTTCTTAGCCCACATTGCAGGTCTTTGTACGATCATGAGTGTTTAGTTTTCTTGGATTCTAATTTGTGAAGAATCTTCTAGTGTATTTCTTTGCTTGATGTTCAGATTCCTTAAGAATCATTTCTCTGATGTTTTATGCTTCAAATTCCATTTCCTTCCCACCACACTGATCTCCCTTTTTTTTTTTTTTGAGACAAAGTCTCACTCTGTTGCCCGGACTCGAGTGCCGTGGCGTCAGCCTAGCTCACAGCAACCTCAAACTCCTGGGCTCAAGCAATCCTACTGCCTCAGCTTCCCGAGTAGCTGGGACTACAGGCATGTGCCATCGTGCCCGACTAATTTTTTATATATATTTTTAGCTGTCCAATTAATTTCTTTCTATTTTTGGTAGAGACGGGGGTCTCGCTCTTGCTTAGGCTGGTGTCAAACTCCTGAGCTCCAACGATCCACCCGCCTCAGCCTCCAGAGAGCTAGAATTACAGGCGTGAGCCACCGCGCCCGGCCAAAGCTTAATCTTTTTAAGATAGCCTTAGCTGGGCCATTCTAAGAGATGTGTACTTTCTACACGTTTATGAAAAAGAATACTAATTGGGAAGAGGATTTGAATTGACATGAGACTACAAAGGGCGGTCAAGTGGGACACATACTTTGATTCAATAAGAAGAAATAAATTTTAGCAATAAGTGCTGCCTGAAAGTGGAGAGGACCTTGTGAAAGGTACTGAAGGACCTGTCTCTTGGAAGTATTAAGTGGGGCTTGGTTGTCATCCAAGGTGAAGCTTTCAGTTGTAATGCAGGACAAGGAGAGTGGCAGATCTATACCCTTAAGTGTCTTTTCCAGGCATTGTGTGTTGGCTTTTCCTTTTATCTTTTTTTTCCCTATGGCATTTAGCCCTGATCTTCATTGATGGATATTTGGTAGTTTCTGGAATTTAGCAGTTTTCCTGCATGTATGGTCTTAGGAGGTGACACTTGCAATTCCAGTGTAGGATTCTTTGTTGTGTAGCTCTCTACTGTCTTTTTGGAAACAGCTCTTTGTGATCACTTCGATAGGAATTTCTCTTAATACATGCTTATTCTCAGAAAGAAGTTACGTTTCACTCTTGTTGTAAAAGCTATTGTCTAGATCTGGCCTGTTATGTTCTTCTTTTGGCATGAACAGAATGGAGGGAGTTTCTGTGATGGATGGGTTTAAATAAGGAACGTTTGCAACTTAAACCTTAGAAAGAGATCTCACGTGAAACTGGTTGCCTGCCACAGGAGTAACTTGGATGGCTTTACCTTCTTATCAGGAGGCTGGAACAGAGATTTCTACATTGGATATGAGATTAGATTCGATGAGTTTTAGGGGCTCTTCTGACTCTCTACCTTTCAAGTTTCGACCAGAAGTCCCAGCTCCTTTTCTCTAGAATTAGATTTAATCTAATCCTAACTCTAATGATGGCACATAGTAGGTGCTCAAGAAATATTGACTTAGTAAAATGAATTTGTAAAAAAATCTTCATGGTATCCTTTTTTTTTTCTCTTGCAGTTAAAAGAGCCAAATTCCAGGGTTCACCAGGTAAGGCCAGCTTTCTACTCTTATGTCCTCCCTATACTTGCTGTGATTTAAAAGCAATCTTTAAAAAATCATTAATTTCACTTAATCCATTGATCAAACTCAGTAATTTAATTAATTCATGAAATTTTTCATTAAAATCAGTGCTCTCATAAAACATTAAAGTATGTATATTTTTATCTGTCTATTTAGTGAAAAGTTAGTCTCCTTACCTCTTGGCCAACCCATTTCTACTTCTCAAAAGTAACTATATATTTAGAACTTTTTATCTATCTTTTAAGGCTTTTTCTGTGTATATACACATATATACAAATGGATCATGTAACATATATCTTTGTGCAACCTACTTTTTTCCCCCAACAATACATCATGAAAGTCTGTGTGTGTGTGTGTGTGTGTGTGTGTATCTGGTGCTTTCTTTTAAGGTGCTGTATAGAATTTTGTTGTAGACTTGTACCGTAGGTCCCTGATTGATGAATATTTAGGTTGTTTCCAAGTTTTTGTTATTAATAAGCAATAAGTGTTCTTGTGCATTTATCATTGCCCACTTTTGCAAATGTTATCTTTATGTTAGAGTCCAGAAGTAGAATTGCTGAGTCAAAGGTATATGTTTTTTAAAAATTTGGTAACCATAGCCAAATTACTCTTCTGAAAGTTTTTGATAGATTATACTGAGACCAAAAGTGTATGAGCATTTATTTTCTCAAATCCTTATCAACATGAGATTATGAAACTTTTAAATCTTTGTCTATCTGAAGATGAAAAATATCTCCTGATTTTAATATACATTCCCTTAATTGTGAATGTCACGTTAGGAAGACTTACTCTGGTTATTGCTGGGGGAAAAGGGAAGGGGACTGGAAGTTACTGGAAAAACATGAACATGCTTGGGGATTGAGGCAAACCTGAAAGACTGTACCTTGGGTGCAACAGGCACTAAAGCAGTCTCTGAGCATGCTTCTTTCTCTACTGGCTCTGGGTTAGGGCTTCTCTTTGTTCTGAGAATCTGCTCTGTTCTCCTGTCTCTCCCAGCTGGCTTTCTTTGCTTACCCGTCTTGCACAAGACCCATAATAGCTGCTCCAATGGATTTTATATGTCCTTCTTTCCAACTTCAGCATTAACCACCAATTGTCAATATTTCTCCTCCCCTCCGTGAAAATCATTTGAGAGAGAATCAGATTTATCTCAGTTTTTGGCCAGGCCATGGATTGGCTGCTCTTGGATTGTATATACCCTTTGTCTGGTCAGCTGTGTATGATCAGACATGGAGGGTGAAGGACAAGATCATATGATATAAACGCAGCTCAGTGGTCTATTGCACTACTACTGAATATGGATGGGGATTCCCCTTGTGTGGGCTTTTATCATGTATCTTTAGTATAATAAATTGTGTCAATAAGTATAAAACTGCACAATTTTTAATGATATTTAAAAGAAAGATTTACCTTCTGGTGGAAGTGTGTGATAAGGGCCCATTTTCTCACCTCTTCTCTAACATCAGGTAATCATTTTAGGCAATATTTGCCAATTTGATGAGTCAAAAATGATAGTTTGCTATTTTTTCATTTTGTAAAATTATGACTAATTTCTTACATAGAAAAACAAACCCTCAATTTGGTGTCCCTAATCATGGCTGATGTGAATTTAGTAGGGTGAGAGCCAAATGTGCTGTATTAAGCATTATCCTGAGCCTTGGGTACCAGGCCACCACTTGTCATTTAGTACTCAATTTATACTCTCAGGTTAGAGAATTTCTTTTTGTCAACTCTGTGATAAAATTTCTTTATATGTAACTTGTGCTTTAGGCCAAACTGAATAATAGATCAAGCTTGAAATCTATTTCCTTTCTAAGGATTTTTCCTTAATTCTTGTCCCTGACAACAGCTCTGCAGTTCTTTATGACTTTTATTTTTCCCTCGTGGTACTTATCTCATTGTACATTTTATTAGATTTATGTATCTTATTTTTCCTACTGGGTCAATTAGATTAAGTTTTTTTAGACTGTAGGTGGGCTATAAAATCAATTTAGTATGTTATGACTAAACTTTTATTAGATTAAATCAGAATAGGAAATATCAATGTATCACATCCTATATTTCATGAAGCTTTTGTGTGTGTGTTTCTACTGGGTCATATATAAAATAGCTTTCTTAAAATTTCAAAAACACAAAATTTGAAAAATGCTATGTTAGATTATGCTCTTGAAGATAATGTGTAGTTTTATAATTTTGCAACTCTGCTATGTCTTGAATGAGGCTATGTTTAATATATAGCTTCATTTTTTCCTGTGCATGTATTAATAATACTTTAACTTGGATATTACTTAATTCCAACGGTTTTATGAGATTGGATGACAATCTGAGCACTAAGTATTATATCCTCATTTTGCATTTTTTCAAAGATAAATTTAACACATATGTGACCCTGAAAGTACAGAATGTGAAGAGCACGACCGTAGCAGTTCGTGGTGATCAACCTTCCTGGGAACAAGATTTCATGTTGTAAGTATTTTGTAGCAGCAGCAGGGTGCCTACATATTCCATAATCTTTCTAAGGTAATTGCATTAGATAAAACAATTAGAAGGCTTGATTTCTCTATTTATAAAATGTGCTAGCACTGTTAAATATTCTTTTTGAAAACTACAGTTATAGGAACAAGTGAGGTGTGTGGTAGGTGAAGTACATCTGCAGTTTTCTTTCATGAATTCATAGTCTGTTCTTACAGATGAATGATGAATGCAAGTAAACTCCCAATTAATTTGAGTGAGTGAAAATACTACATAGTCAGATTTTCTCAGTAATCAGAATTAGGATATAGTATAACATACTTAGCATGATATTAAACATAACTTCATTTTTCTTTGATTCTCAGAAGCTCCTTGAAGGAACGTGGCTATGCATGTGAGAGACTGTATGTTTGTTATGTACCTAAGTCATCTTCTTTAGAAGATAAAGATTTCTGTGCTTATAATTCTTTTGCTTTATGGGATAAAATGTCCATGTTCAATTAATTAAAATGAGTAAACACTAGTAGAATTTCTTTGTTAAAGACAGAGTCTCAGTATGTTGCCCAGGCTAGTCTCAAACTCCTGGGTTCAAGCAAGCCTCCTGCCTCAGCCTCTCAAAGTGCTGGAATTACAAGTGTGGACCACTTTGCACAGCTAGAATTTCTTATATATAACACAAAATTAGTATATTATGATTTTCAACTCTGGCTGTAAAAACATGATATTTCCCTCCTGCCACCCCTGACTTTCAGGAATTTTTTTTTGTTCCTGATATAGAAAAGGGGAGAAAAGTACAAAATATCATATTGAAGGACTGGACAAATCACTTAGCTTCTCTGAGTGCCAGTTTCCTTATCAGTAAAGGTCTGCCTTTCTTACAAGGTTATGCTTATACTTTTGGGGGTAAGAGGTAGATGTGAAGGGGTCTGATGAGAAAATGTACAGAAGTTGCTGTGAAATTTTAAACTGAACTGAAACTGCTTTGCAAGCTTTATAATGTGGCTCAAAGAGACATAGGGATGATTATTGTTTTTATGGGGAAACTTTCCAATCCTTTGGCCTTTTAATATAGTTCTTCTTATACTACCACTTAGGAAGTTTTATTGTAATAGTTACAGGCTAAGATTTTGAGGGCTTGGCTATGACAACAGTAGAAGAGAAAGACAGAAAAGGATAAGTAGAAGATGTTAAAGGAAGTAGAAGCAAAAGATTTGCATGAATGATTGGATGAGTGGTATGCCACTCATTAGGATAGGGGTTAATATAAGATCAGTTATGGACAAGCTTATATTTGAGATTCTTACAGTGGCAGATAGGAAGAGAAGTACAGAAGATAGAAACCTGAACCTGGCACTCAGTGAAGAATTCTGGTTTGGAGAATAATTTGGTTAGTTGAAACATAGACATAGATGAGAAAGCTTAGAGAGTAAATGTATATAGTGAGAAAAGGGACTGGGGTAGAACCTGGAGAACACCAGCATTTAATGAAGTGACAAAGAGGAACTAAAAAAGAATAAGCACAGAGGTAGAAGGGCCAGGAGATAATGGTGTCATGGAAGCTGAGGGAGAACTGAGGCTTCAAAAAGGAAGAGGCCAATGTTGTCGCACTTCTCACTGGTTGCCTCTCTCTCAAGATTATATAAGCCTCATTTATCCTCTGTGTTACAGTGACATGAGAATGAGACTACCTGTTCCCTTCTTTACACACTAGTGTGCAGAGTCAGCTATGAATAGTCTATACAGATCTCTTCCCATACCACTATGTTAGCTATAGTCTTGGCTGTGGTATGTAAACCTAGCAATCCTCCTCTCTTCTGACTTCTAATTATAACCGTTCCCAGAATGTCTAGCACAGTGATCTTCTGCAGCCTCTCATCAGCATAGTTAGCATTATTTTTATGTTTTTATTTTCCTATTTCCCACAGTATTTCCCCTTTCAACTCTGCTGTGATATGTGTGCATTTTCTTCCCTGTCTCCCACATTGAGATGCTATGTGAATTTCACCTTCTCCCCTTAAACACAGGGGTTTTATTAATTAACTTTCTCTACCTTTCTGCTCCTCCTATTCCTTATTTCTCCTGCCAATTTCACTGGCAACTCCATTGTTGGTCTGCTGTCTCCGTTTCTCCTTTTTCCTTCTCCCTTAGGTGTTATGTGACGGTATCTAATATCTATTTTTGTATTTTTTATATTATTCATCTTTAATATTTCTATATCTTATTTCCAGGACTAGATTGTTCATTTCTTAGTGACAAGAAGGGCATTTTCATTTATTGGTGTGAATTTGCTTAGCTGAAAATCTTGTATACACATGTGCACATATACTCTTGATTGGGTTAATTAACAGAAAAGAAACTTCTCCAGACCCCTAGTGATGAGGCATAAACAGAGCTCTCAGATTTCTTAGTTGGGCCTGCTGAGCAAATGTAGGTGAGATTAGAAGCTTCTTATAGAAGATATACTCATTTTTCCTCCCAGTGTTATTGAGGTATAATTGGTATACAAAAAACTGCATATAATTAACATATACAATTTGGGTATATGTGTATACTTGTATTACAATCACCATAATCAAGGTAATAAACATATCACCTCCAAAAATTTCCTGGGTCTCCTTGTTTTTGTGTGTGTGTCATAGAAACACTTAACATAAAATTTACCCTCTTAACAAATTCTTAAGTGTACAATACCTTATTGTTACCTGTAGGTACCATGTGGAACAACATGTCTCTAGAACTTATATAACTGTAGCAAAGGCATTTTTCTATGGATACCTTACATAGGTTTCTAAGAACCTAAAGAATGATTATAGCATTCTGGGACGTTTTGATTTTCCCTGAATGATCCTGGTGAGAAAACATTAAAGGTTAAACAAAACAGATGTAGCTGTCTCTTTCATATTATCTAGCTTTCCTGAAAGGGCTTTCTTCTTTCCTTTAGTGAGATTAGTCGCCTGGACCTCGGTCTGAGTGTGGAGGTATGGAACAAAGGATTGATCTGGGACACCATGGTGGGGACCGTGTGGATTGCACTGAAGACTATTCGTCAGTCAGATGAGGTCAGTCAGTGCGTTGCCTGTTTGGAGGTATGGTTCCTAGCCCTTGTTTCTCTCTGTGCTAGTTTCACTTTAGCTAATATTCATACATGCAGCTCAGATTATTCTATTCTACCCCTTTTCTAATAAGAGGGCATACCACCTGCCTATTCCTAACTTCAGCCAGAGGTTCAGAGATTTTTTTTTAAGTCTGGTCTTCCCTGTGTCCTATCACTGAACTCAGAGATTCCAGAGCACCTATTCAGCCTTATCAGGTAGGTAACCTCTTTGAATAGAATGTGTGTGTGTGTTTACGTAGGATATTTGTGGTTTCTACATTCTCATCTAAAACATGTCCCTGGGAGGAGTCCCATTAGACTTCCTTAGTCAACTGTCTGGATCCTATTCTCTGCTTTGTTTCTTTGACCAATCTCCAGGGAACTTGTTTCAGTCCTCTTCTTCTACTTATAACCCTAACAGAGTTTAAGGAACTACTAGGCCTAGCAATTGATATTCACCCTGTCTCTGTACCTTGTTTTCAGTATTGAACTCCCACCTCATTTTATCAGACTAGACCATAACTCAGCATCATTTCCCCATAGATACTCACTTTAGACCTGGACAAAATCTATTATATTTCTATTTGGCTTTAATGTGGACTGGGAGTTTTCTCTGGGAGTGGGGAAGTTGAAGATGTTGCTTCTATTTTCTATATTTCTTTTAGTTCTGGCTAAGTCTCTACTCTCTCAGGAAGATGGGCAGCTCATTTTCATTGCAGCCTCAGCTCAATTCTATTTAATCAGCAATGTTTAGTAGCTCTTTACTGATTAGAAGCAGTGACATACATCATTAGGTAACAAAGTCATTAAGAATTGCGCAGATTAAATATTGATCTACAGAGGTGCTTAGTTTCAGAGTTTGGTACTCCGGAAATTCTGTCCTCATTGTACTTCCAGAGAGCTGAACATGGTGAAAGCTGCTCTCCCCACCAAAGAGGGAGAACATAACCTACATGCAGCAGGGGCAGGTGGTGACAGTGGCATGTTTGACTTGTCAGGATGTGAGTGGTCCTCAGAAGCTCTCAAACAAGGAACTTCAGAGAAAAACACTTGGCTCTTGAACAAAGAGGGGAGCCAAGAAAGATTAAAGTTTAATATTAGATCTTTGTTTCCTAGGAAGGGCCTGGGGAGTGGTCCACATTGGAGGCAGAGACATTAATGAAAGATGATGAGATCTGTGGAACTAAAAACCCAACTCCTCATAAAATTTTGCTTGATACAAGATTTGAGCTGCCTTTTGGTGAGTCTGATTAGATTTTAAAAACCATCTAATACTTTTTACCATATTGTTGCTAGTTGTCTCATTAATGTGTATTTTGTCTCCTCAACCATCTCCTTTGAGGATATTCTGTCTTCACTCTCTTCCCCATAACACCTAGCCTAGGGCATTGTACAAAGTAGACTATAAAATAGTGCTCACTAAAGGATCCACACTAAAAACCATTCTCTTCAACTCAGTTAGTTTTCTGTGACTATTTATTATAATGATTTATGAAATAACTGCTTGTTAGATTTATTCTTTTGAAAATATTTTAACATTTAGTGTCTTGAGGTGAATCTATTTTATGATTTGTTAATTGTTTTTGAATTGATAGAATATAATTTGTTAATTTAAATATTAAGTAACACTGATAAATAGAATAGTAATTTAAAAAATCACAAATTACATGCTTGTGGTAACAATTCAAATAGTAAGGACATACATATGGATAAAAAGTTAAGATTCTTTTCCTTTCTCCTTTAATTTCCTTTGCATTGCCTGGAGGTAAACCACTGTTAACTTTCTTGTGTCTTGGTTTAGACACATGACATCTGTTATTTTCTTTTTCTTTCTTTCTTTCTTTCTTTCTTTCTTTTTTTTTTTTTGAGACAGAGTCTCACTCTCTTGCCTGAGGCGAGTGCCCTGGCATCAGCCTAGCTCACAGCAACCTCAAACTCCTGGGCTCAAGCAATCCTCCTGTCTCAGTCTCCTGAGAAGCTGGGACTACAGGTGTGAGCCACCATGCCCAGCTAATTTTTCTGTTTTTAGTAGAGATGAGGTCTCTTGTTCAGGTTGGTCTCAAACTCCCCAACCTCAAGTGATTCTCCAGCCTTGGCCTCCCAGAGTTGACTTCTGTTTGGTAGAAATTTATTTTGACAAAATTTGGATCATACTCTATATACTATATATAGTATTTTATAAACTACTTAAACATTTATTGTGAACACTGTTCCATGTTATACTTTAAGATCTGTCTTAGCCAGGCAGTAACATACTCCTGTAATCCTAGCTACTGGGTGAGCTGAGGTGGGAGGATCCACTGAGCTCAGGAATTCAAGATCAGCCTGGACAACATAGTGAGATGCCTATCTCCACAAAAAAAAAAAAAAAAAAGAATAAAATCTTTTTTCTGATTTGAACAGATACATGTACCATAATTTATCTAAGTAATCCTTTATTGATTGACATGTAGGTTGTTTCTAGTTTTTTTGATCATTACATAGTGCTATGACTAACAACTTTGTATATCTTCGCCTATTTTAATCTAGAGTGAATTTCTTAAAGTAGAATTGCTGGGTCAGAGGGTATGTGCATCATTACTTTTCATAGATATTGCAAAGTTGCTTTTCACAAAGGTTGTACCAATTTATGGTACTACCAGCTATATCTGAGGGGTGTCTGCTTCTGCTCATCTTTGCTAATATTTTGTATTTCCCAATTTTTAATCTTTATCTAATTGATTTAAATATTATCTTGTTTTAGTTTAGTTGAATTCTATTTCATTTTTTATTCACATTATTAATATTTGCACGTTCTATTGTTATTGCTGCTGTTTTATGGTTTCAGTTTATTTATGTCTTGTATCCTATGGTGATTTAAGCAAAAATGGCAAGATTTTTCAGCTAGCTCAGAAATAACTAAACTTGGAACAACTATTACTTCAGAAAAATAGAAAAGAAGACATTCTTATTGGGACTGTAGGCCAGGTTGCAAGTGAAGAAGAATGTAACAAGAATCATACAGTATTGTCTTTTTTTGTGATTGACTTATTTCACTTAGCATAATGTCTTTGAAGTTCATCCACATTATAGTATGTAACAGGATTTTTTTCCTTTTTAAGGCTGAATAGTATTGCATTCTGTGTATATATCTCATTTTGTTTATCCTTTCATCTGTTGATGGACGCTTGGGTTGCTTCGGCTCTTGGCTATTGTGAATAATGCTGCTATGAACTTGGGTGTGCAAATATCTCTTTGAGATCCTGCTTTCAGTTCTTTGTATGTGTGTGGGTATATATACACATACACACAAAAGTGGGATAGCTGGATCACATAATTTTATTTTTTTTTTTGGAAAACTGAACTTTGAGTATCTCAATATCTCAGGGTCTAACTTTTCCTCTAAGCTAATCCTTTGGACTATTTTGGTCTTGCTGAAGGGAAGGTAGTATGGTTACGTAGAATATAGTTTTTGGAATCATGCTGACTATGGTTTGAAATGGCTCATCTCTTTATGAACTGAATGATCTTGGCCAGATTATTTAACCCCTCTGGGCTTTAAGTTCCTCATCTGCAAAATAGAACAATGGGAATAAGAGTACATTATATTGGTTTTTTGTGAAGATTTAAGATAATGCTTATGGCAAGAACCAAGCCACCCGTAAAATGTGTTCATTACCACCACCCTTCTGACTTGAGTTATTTGACTAAATAAAATGTTATCTGCTGATGATTGAACTATTTATTACCTGCTTATGTTTCTTCTTTCTATGGTAGATATCCCAGAGGAGGAAGCCAGATATTGGACCTACAAATTAGAGCAAATCAATGCCTTGGGTTCTGACAATGAGGTAGGAACTTCCTTATTTGCAATATAGACAGATGGGAAAAATCTCTGATGCTCTTTATAGGTTGTCTGGGGTGAGGGGGAAGTGCAGGGTAAAAGCATGTTGTCCTGAAGAAAGAAATAGTTTAAATTGCATTAAATAAAAAGGGCACCTAGAAGATTGCCTGAAATTTCATTAGAAGGCTCTGTCTCCTACTTATCCCTTTTTCTGCTACTGTCCTCCAGACTGTGACACTGGTCTGGCCCTAGGCTACTGGGGAGGGTACTTGTACCGGGGAATCTGTCCTCTTTTGTTACACACAGAAGCAGAGGGCATTTCTTCTGTTCCCTCCCAGATTTTTGGATATTATCCTTATTTACATGCTCTTTTTATGGATGTTTAGACTATTGCAATTTTTGGTCTTGCTCCGGAGATGAGTCTGGTGCATATAAGAGAACACAATGACCTCATCCTGAGACATCAGAAAGGGAGAATGTTTTAATTTTTTTTTTTCTTTTTTTTTTTTTTTTTGAGACAGAGTCTCACTCTCTTGCTTGGGGCGAGTGCCGTGGCGTCAGCCTAGCTCACAGCAACCTCAAACTCCTGGTCTCAAGCAATCCTACTGCCTCAGCCTCCCGAGTAGCTGGGACTACAAGCATGCGCCACCATGCCCGGCTAATTTTTTCTATATATATTTTTAGCTGTCCAATTAATTTCTTTCTATTTTTGGTAGAGATGGGGTCTCGCTCTTGCTCAGGCTGGTCTCGAACTCCTGAGCTCAGAACGATCCGCCCACCTCGG
>CAUYSK010055179.1:0-45975 GCA_963575035.1 Avahi laniger | reverse complement strand
GTGTGTGCATGTGTGCGTTTGTGTGTGTGTGCATGTGTTTGTGTGTGTGTGCATGTGTGCGTGTGTGTGTGTGCGTTTGTGTGCCTGTGTTTGTGTGTGTGTGTGCATGTGTGCGTGTGTGTGTGTGCGTTTGTGTGTGTGTGTGCATGTGTGTGCGTGTGTGTGTTTGTGTGTGTGCATGTGTTTGTGTGTGTGTGTGCATGTGTGTGTGCGTGTGTGTGCATGTGTGTGCATGTGTGTGTGCATGTGTGCGTGTGTGTGTGCATTTGTGTGTGTGTGCATGTGTTTGTGTGTGTGTGCATGTGTTTGTGTGTGTGTGTGCATGTGTGTGTGCGTGTGTGTGTGCATGTGTGTGCATGTGTGTGTGTGCATGTGTGCGTGTGTGTGTGCATGTGTGTGTGTGCATGTGTGCGTGTGTGTGTGCGTTTGTGTGTGTGTTGGGGGGATAATGGGATTTTATTGCAATAGCAAAAGCTGCTGCAGTAAAAGTGCCTCATCAACATTAGGTGCCTGAGAGACCCCGAAGCAGACGATGAGATCCTCATTCCTAAGGAGCCTCCAGGCTGCGGAGGTGCCCAGACGTGTGTGAAGGAGCTTCAGACTCTTCTGAGGCGAAACAAACACTGCGCGAAGGATCGAGCCGTAGCTGTAGAGGCCAAAGCCGTGTGATGCGGGCAGATCCCCGTGGGGGGTGCAGAGAAGGCAACAGAAAGGTAACGAGCCTTGGGGCGGAGCGAGCCGTCTTCTCTCCTGTCCTTCTCAGCAGGGAACGGCCACTCTCAGGACCCTCTTTGCCCCTGAGTAGTGTCTCAAGAGCTGAGGTTGGGTCTCCCGCCTCAGGTGGGCTCAGGCCCCTTGAGACCCTGGCGAGGAGTTACTCTTCCTGTTGTGCCATGCACTGGGATAGTACCGTGTAGTGCCGGCCAGGTGAGACAGTGTTTCTTACAGCTTTCTGAGAGAAGGGGGCACACAAAATTTTTTTAGTTTCCTAAGGAATCACTGAGTTCCTTCCTTAAAAACACCTGTAATCACAGCACTTAGGGAGGCTGAGGCAGGAGGATTGCTTGAGGCCGGGAGTTCAAGACCAGCCTGGGCAACATGGTGAGACCCTGTCTCTACATGAAAATTTTTAAAAATTTGTTGAGGGTGGTGGTGCACACCTGTAGTCCCAGCTACTTAAAAGGCTGAGCGTGGAGGATCACTTGAGCCCAGGAGTTTGAGGCTGCAGTGAGCTATAATAGTGCCACTGCACTCCAGCGTGCGTGACAGAGCGAAACTCCATCTCTAAAACAAACAAACAAACAAACAATACTTGCCACACAATGACGGATGGAGAGTTAATATCCTTACTCTAGAAAGCTCATGTAGATTAGTAAGAAAAATACCGATGCTGCACAGGACCTGTGCGCAGGACGTTTCCAGCTTCCCTTGCAGCTACGATATGGGCATGCAGCCCTGGGCGTGCATCCCAGCTCTGCCCACTAAGACATGAGGGGGATTCTGGGGCTTTGGGGAAAACACAGGAGACAGCAGCTGCCACATTCCTGGGCCTGTGGCCCCTCCTCACATCCCTCCAGCCTCTGCCTCCATTGCACCTCCTTCCACATCTCTGAGTTTCCTGCTTCTCTTGTAAGAACCTTGCGATTACACTGGGCTCACCTGAAGAATTCCCCATCCCAGGATCTCAACTCAATCTCATCTGCAAAGGCCTCTTTGTCAGGTAAGGCAACATAGTCACAGGTTCCAGGGAGTAGGATGGGGACGTCTTTGGGGACTATTATTCTGACTAATTCAAACTTAACATGTCAAAAACTTAATTTCCTTTCACCTCTCCTCCTGACACTATTTGTCCCCATTTTTCCTCCAGTCTCTGTGGCATCATCAACCACACAGTTGTCCAGCCCAGCGACCTAAGTGTCATCCTCCTCTCTTACCTCCCACACCTTGTGGCCATCGGTGAATGTTTGCCGAGTGGCTCCTGTGCATCAGGCACTGTCCTAGGCCCAAAAGACACAGAGATGAACAGACATATGAGGTCTCTGCTGGGAGGGCAAACAAATAAGAGCATACCACTTGGTCATCGATGCTCCTGAAAAGCCAGGCAGTGTGATGTATAGACGGCCTGGAGGTCACTTAAGTGGGGTGGTCAGACGAGGCCTCTCTGAGGATACGATCTGGGGTTTGATAAGAAGGCAGCCACAATGCAAAAGTCTCCGGGCTGTGCAGTCCAGGTGGGGGAAACGGCTTGTGCAGCAGAGAGCTCACGGGGAGGAGTCAGAGGAGGCCAGGGAAGAAGGTGGGAGCCAGGTCTCCTGAGCCCAGTAGCCCGGAGTAAGGACTTTGGCTGTTACCTTTAAAATGTACGTCTCAATCTCCTGCCTCCGCCTCCCCTCTGCCTTCTTGGCTTCACCAACCACCGTCTCTCGCCTGGACTACGGCAGCTGGCTTCCCCCTGGTCTCCCCCTCCACCTCTGCCTCCCCTGATCCGCTTTTCATGTGACAGACAAAGTGATCCTTTAAAGAGGATGCAATGCTTTGGCGTGTTCAACACCTGCTCCGACCTCCATCTCCCCATGTCTGTGTCTCTGAGTCCCCACTTCTTGTAAGGGCACCAGTCCTATTGGATCAGGGCTCACCCGACGACCTCATCTTAACTAATTCCATCTGCAATGACCCTATTTACAAAACCTAATTCTCCCTTGAGGTACTGGGGGTCAGGACTTCAACACAGGAATTTTGCAGGGCACAGTTCAACCCATAACAGTTATAACCTCTCGTCAAACTCTACTTTCTTGCCGAAACACTCAGTTCGGCGTGTGATGGTATGGCCATCGGTTGGTTGACGTTTGTTCCTGACAACCAGATCGGGACCTCCGTCAGTCGGGGGGACTGAGTCTCCCATGTTGAACGGTTGCGTGGCGCTGAGCTCAGTGCCTGGGGAAGGGCAAGTGCTCACAAAGTATTTGTTGAATTTGTGAATGAATGAGTTGAAGGATAAATGAAGATTATTTGTAATAGCTAAGGAAAGACCTCAAAGGCCAATGATAGGAGAGTGGTCAAAGCAACCAGGACATGGTGGTTTACTGTGCAGCTGTTAAAATCTGATTCTGAAGAGTCTTTAACAATGTGGGGAAATACTTACAGTTTGGCATTGAATGACATGGTAGAATATGACTGTTTATGCAATAGTATCTGAAAAAAGAACAGAAACATGAGGTGAGTCCTGCATTCAACTCGCAATAACTAAAAATCCTGATGTAAACTAGATCAAGTTCGGAATTTTCCACGTGGAATTTATTTAATTCTTCTGATTCACAGCTCAGGGCCCTCATGTCAAGGCTAAAGAAGAGCTAGCACCTTTAGGAATCAGGGTCCTATTAACCATCCTGCATTCTTTTCGGAATTAAAGATGAGGATGTGAGGAAATAAATAAGGCCAATTTATGCTTTTTGGGGGCTAAAATTATCTTATTTTTAGTAACTCACTCTGCCACTAATAAAACCACATCTGATCATAGGTAAAAATGATGTTTGAACTTCTTATTTTGCATATTTGTGTTTTTTTAAAAAAAAAACACCTTTTTTCTGATTTCAGAATGGGTGCATGCTCATTATCAAAAAATTAAATATCGAAGTAAAACAAAAACTTAAAGCCTCCTAAAATTGCACCTCGAGGCAATCACCATTAATTACATTTTGGTGCTATTCCTCCAGAATTTATTCTAAACATACAGATATGTGTACATTCCCACATACAAGTATTATACAGAAGTGAATCTGCAGCACATGACAATCTATAAATGCTTTTTCATTTTAAGAATTTCTTGCCCATGTCTGCGGCAGTCCCCATTCGCCTCCCCTGTTCTTTTTACCCCATACTCAGAATCAGCCGCTTAGGATCTGAGACGAGCAGCGAGACCCAGGAGGGGCCTGGCCGTCCTCCCGGGGGCAGAGCGAGCAGGCCCGCACCCCACTGCCTCCCACTCTTGCTGCTGCTGTGCGGTGGCTGCTTTTCTTTGCCATGGAGGCCAAGTGCACAATCCACATGTGCTAGTGTGACCAGACGTGCCAAATGTGGCGTCCTGTTTGTGTGGAAGCCGTCACGTGAACAGCAAAAGGACAGAGGCAGGGCCGTCCTGCGCTTACTGGGGTTAGAGTCCCACCACTTTTGAACTAAAGCTTTGAAAGGTGAGTGGAGTTATTTCTCCATCATTCAGAGCTGTACCAAGTGTGTGAAACCGTGGAGTATGGCTAAGAAGACGGATTAAGTATCTGTTAAGTGGCAGTGGCCAAGGTATGGGGTGTGGGCTCTGTGTGTGTGTGTGTGTGTGTGTGTGTGATGTTGTACTTTACTAGCAATCTGGTAAATCTGGATTTCCGCATTTTGTTGTAAACCCATAATCTTCATGTGTCCTCAAAATTTCTGAATGATTTATAGACACTGTTTTCTGTTTGGTGAGTAAAAAATTTCACATTTGAGAATTTTGATATATCAATATATCTGAAATATCAGGATTATATTTTGAGTTATTTGATGAAAAGTAGGGGTTACTGTAGAGTTTGTAAATGTCTCTCCCCACCCCCGATTTGGAATAACACAGAGCCTGGGTTTTAATAAGCGTTTCAAGACTGTTTTTTCCAAGTGAACCCTTCCCTGCTCCTTCTGTTTCTCAGCCTCCTCTCTGGGTAACGGCTTGTTCTGGAGGGACATAATGTCACAGTTGTAGAGAATGATGAATCCTGCCACACTGAAGGTGAACAAGGATGTCAGGCTCCCAGCAGCAGGAAAATAAATCTCTATGGCAAGGAAATTTAAAGTTATTTTTACAATTTTGAAGTTATTTTAAAAAATGATTTCGGTGTCCTGTATTATAGAATATTATAGAAGATAAACTATTAATTATCTCATACTTAGGACTGTTTTTTCATTAATTTAACAGAGCAACTCTGTGCACATTCTTTCAAATGTTGGCAGCCAGTAATTAGCAGGGCTCCCGGGGGCATTAGTCCCGTCCACACTGCACGTATCCTCGGTGTTTATTGACTTCACCTTTGAAACTGAGCAAAACATAAGATGCGTTCTTTTATGTCAGAATCAGGAGATGTGTTTCCACGAACAGAGATCATACATTATTTCACAGAGAAGAAGACTTAGGTGGAGCAAGTGAAGAGGAAAGGAGAAAGAACCTTGAGCTTGAAGCTTTGATCTTGAACTATCACCGGTACTTTAGGATGTTATTCTTCCTGGGCAGCAGAGAGGGGAACCGCTGGCAGTTAGCCTCCTGCCCCTCCCCGGGGCCTTCCCACACAATCCACAATCGAGCAGGGTCCTCCATGCAGCAGGAGTGTGCCTGGCAACCTTGTGGGTTGCTCCATCATTTGGGTCTAATTCACTTGGAAATTTTTGTCTGTTCCTCATGTTCTTTCTGAAAGAAGCTCAGGAAACAGAAGCCGATCGAGGTTGGCGTTAGATCCAGCTCCATCTCCACGGCGTTCATCCGTCTGTATTGTATTTTTGTTCTGTCTTCCCATGTGACAGGGAGTTCTGGAGGTCACCAGCCTGGGTGACAAACCCTCAAAACTACTTCCTGATAAACACATAAAAGAGGAAGTCCATAAATGAACCCTGGGTGGATCTGTGCCAGCTTGCAGAGCACCACAGTCTTCAGATGCCCGGCTGAGCCACTGCGAGGTGACCGCTGGATGTGATGGTCAACTCCCCAATCCCTTACGGACTTGGCGCTTCCTCCAAGGTGGGATGAGGCTTTGTTTTGCCTCTGTTTGGGGAGATTATTTTTGTTTCTTTAAAGAGAGAGTGAATTCTCTGTGTCAGAAATGAAAGGGGACAAGGACAAATGGTGAGAAGAAAGGAAGCAATTATTTTGTGCTTACTACGTGCAAGGTGTGGAGCTAGGGCTTTCCGTACACATTAAATAATTTTATCCCCACCTGTCCCATCCCAAAAGACTCTGAGGACAGTATTATTATGCCCATTTCATATATATATAAAAATATGGCTGTGCTTTGAACACTGACGTGACTACTCCGGTCTGGAGTTGTTCATGCTGAGATAGGACCAGCACACACCGGGAGACAGATGACAGCCTAGAATTTAGTACTAAATACTAGACGAGTCTTCCTGAAGACGTAGTGTCACGAAAGATACATCACAGTTGCTACTTTGGAAGAGGCAATAATTCATTAAAGGATATTTATATCATTTTATATTAATGGCAATTTTAAATATTTTAAATGTCTTATTCCAGGCAAAGTGCTAAGTGCTTTATACATCTTACCTCATCTAATACACACACACACACACACACACACACACACACACACACACACACATGCAAGTATCATCCCCATTTTGCAGGGGGTGAAATTTAGCCTTAAGTTAGAATTAATACATAGCCAAGAAAATCTTAAAAAAGAACAAAGTTGGAGGACTCACACTTCTTGATTTCAAAACTTACTACAAAACTATAGTAAGCAAAACAGTGTGGTACTGGTATAAAGACAGACATATAGACCAATGGAAAACAATAGAGAGCCCAGAAATAAAACATATGTGATCTATTTGGCATATATGGTCAAAAGATTTAAACAACCGGTGCCAAGACAATTCAATGGGGAAAGGACATCTTTTCAACAAATGGGGAAACTGAATATCCACATGCAAAAGAATGAAATTGGACCCTTATCTTACATCATGAACAAAAATTAACTCCAAATGAATCAAAGACCTAAATGTGAGCTAATACTATGAACCTCTTAGAAGAAAACACAGGGTAAAAGCTTCACAATATTGGATTTGGCAATTATAATATTTCCCTGATATGACATCAAAGGCACAGGCAACAAAAGAAAAAATAAACAATTGGGCTTCACAAACATTAAAAACTTTTGTGCATCAAAAGACACTATCAACAGTGTAAAAAAATAACTCACAGAATGGGAGAAAACATTTGCAAATTTTATACCTGATAAGGGATTAATATCCAGAATATAGAGAGAACTCCTAAAACTCAACAACAACAAAAACCCAACAGCCCAATTCAAATATGGGCAAGGGACTTGAGTAGACATTTCTCCAAAGAAGATGTACAACTGGCCAATGAGCACATGAAAAGATGGTCAACATCACTAATCGTTAGAGAAACGCAAGTCAAAACTTCAGTGAAATCAAAACCACACACCCACTGGGATGGCTACTATCAAAAACACAGAAAATAACAAGTGTTGGCGAAGATGTGGAGAAATCAGAACCCTTGTGCACTGTTGGTGGGATTATAAAATGGTGCAGCTGCTATGGAAAACAGTATGGTGGTTCCTGAAAAAATTAAGCATAGAATTACCATTTGACCCAGCAATCCCGCTTCTGGGTATATACCCAAAGGGTGTGAAAGCAGGGGCTTGCAGAGACATCTATACACCCATGTTTATAGCAATATCAATCACAGTGGCCAAAAGAGGGAAGCAACTCAAGTGTCTACCAATAGACCGATGGATAAGCAAAGTGTGGTATACACACGCAATGAAATATTGTTCAGCTTTGCAAAGGAAGGAAATTCTGACACATGCTACAACATGGATGAACCTTGAGGACGTGACGCTAAGTGAAATAAGCCAGTCGCAAAATGACAAATATTGTGTGATTCCACTTCTATGAGGCACTTAACAGTCACATTCACGAGGCAGAAGTGGAGGTAGAACGGTGGTTGCCACGGGTTGGGAGGAAGGAGGGAATGGGGAGTTATTGCTTAATGGGCGTAGAGTTCAGCTTTGCAAGGTGGAAAGAGCTCTGGAGATGGATGGTGGTGACGGTTGCACAATAATATGAATGTACTTAATGCCATTGAATTGTTCGCTTAAAAATGGGTGAGATGGTAACTTTTATGTAATATGCGTTTTTTCAAAATAAGAGAAGATTGGGGGTGGGAATACAGATAGTACACAATTTGCTCTAAGTCATCAACTAATTAATGATGGAGTTAGGATTTAACTAACTCTGCAGGAAACACCACACAGTGTGTCTACCTGTGTGACTGAGCTGGATCACACGTGGCTTTATTGAATATTTTGCTTTCGAGGTGGCTGTGTGTGTGGGGTGTGGCCCTGAGGTCCCTGGAAAACAATCACCCGCAGCTGCAGGCAGTGCTACATGCAGAGGGAGAGCTGGGGACCTCTAGGAAGAGCCCGGAGAAGCCCCAGACGGGAGTCCACGGCGCTGACAAACTTGAGGGAACATGGGCTGGTCAGTATCTCCGTGCTCATCTCTCGTCTGCGGGCGCCACGGCCACAGTGCCGGGGGGTGGAGGGGCTCCTCTCCTCAGCGCAGCCGGGGCGCCTCCTCTCCTGCTGCGGAGCAAGTCAGAGGCTCTGGCTGGAAAAATTAAACAAATGAGATAGAATAAATCCCTCAGCATGACTGGAAAATTCCACTGGCTAATAGATACTAAGGATGCTAAGAGAACAGATGCAAAGTTCACAAATGTGGTGAAATTCTTTCTATCTGTATTTAAAACCCTTTTCTCCCCCAGATACAGACGCTGGGGTAGATGCAAGTATTAATAGCTTATAAGTGATACCGGCTGACATGTAAGGGACACTACCTGTGTGCCAGGCACCGGGATAAGCTTGCGATTTGTCCTTTCCCTAGTCTTCCCTCGTTCTCATGAGGTAGCACTGTAGACTACTGAGCCTTCCTTGGGTTCCATGACGTACCACAGAAGCCGTTCAAAAATTACCTTCCTTTCTTTCTTGGCTAAAGCCAAAGCCAGTTCAAATGGTTTCTGTTAGTTTCGATCAACAGCCCATGACTGAAGTGGTTATACCCATTTTATAGATGATGAAACTGAGGCTCAGAGAAGTTAAATGATATGTCCAAAGCTAGCAAATGGTGCCATCAGGAATTGACCCCAGGTCTGTTTGGCACAAAAACCAGTCCTCTCTGCCATTGCTGCCCTCCCTAGGTGTTGTCCCGAGTGGGTGAAGGCACAGGTTGGGGTCAAGTGGACAAACATTGCCACTGGTCTAAGTGGAAGAAAGAGAGAGGGACCGTGCAGGGACCTGAGGTTGGTGGCTAGACAGGCCTGCAGGGGGAGCATTAGCCGGGGAGTGCAGGTGCACAGGGCCCGGGGCGAACACTCACCTGAGCTTCTTGGACAGAGACCTTTGGCCCCAGGCATGCGGAGAACATTCACAATCAGCCCTGCCCCTTCAGCCCCTGCAGGAGGCCCCCGTTCCAGGTTGTTAGCATCACAAGTACTGGCACAGGTCTTGGCGATGTAGACTTTTGAAAGAAGTAGGGTTACCAGTCAACATTTCATTTTGAAAACCGTTAGCTTAAAGGCAGCTTTGGCTGGAGAGCCCTGGGGCGGATTTTGGTCTTTTACTTCCCTGTTGCCGCCCTGCCCAGTCACACACCCACACCTGCCCACGCACATCTGGTTGGCAGAGGCCCGGTGTGCCGAGGAAGGAATGTCCCTGCTGAGGGACCGACAAGCCACTCGAGGCGCTTGCCCAAGCACACAGCTGCTACTTTGAACAGAGAAGTCTTGATTTGAGTTGTTTGGCACCCCTAGCCCCTCCCTGCGTGTTGGGATCACCCACCAGGGGAGCCCCGTGGCTGAGGAGGCTCCTATCGAGGGCTGAGCTGGGTAGCTCTGGCTTTGGAGAGCTTTTCCACACTGAAGGGCCGTCTGTGTGAGGGTGGACACATGTGCTCTGCGGGAAGAAGCCTGCCTTGCCCATTTTTTTTAAAGGACAGCCAACCATATTTCCAGATACAGACGGAGCTTTTCTGACTGGTCGTTGCTTCCAAAGAGTTTGTTGAGGTTGGCTGGAGCAGAGCAAAGTTAGTACCATCACCTGCCTTTTTACCTGGGCCGCTGGCCTGGAAGAAGGTAGAAGATGGAAACCTTGCGTTGAGGTGAAGCAGGGTGGCCGTGCCTGGTCCCTTCCCGTCTCTCCTGCCTCGGTGGGTGAACTAGCGCCCCCCAGTGACTCGCCCTCCCTGGGCAGGTGCGGATGACCACCCGTATTCCATCTGGCATTCTCAGATAAACCCATGCTGGCCGTTCCTAAAATACAAGGACTTAAAGATTATAGCACCGCAGAGAGAAAGCAACCCCCGAGGCTTTGTATTTAAATGCATTCATACGAACGCAAGAAACGAAAGCAGTGACTTCTCAATTTAACAACCGGTTCTGTGAACGTGGCTGAATCTCCACCTGATTCAACGGCCCTTAGCACCGCTCGTGTGTCCCACAGGCCTGTGCTTGGGGTGGGCATCTGAGACACTCGGGAGGCGAAGCCACTAATTCCCGGCTCCTGATCACTTAGGAGAAGCCCCTTTCATTTTAAGAATCACAAATTCCTTAGTTTGAATTGAACGCACATATTAGGTTGTCTTAGCAGAGAAACCCCACGAGTCTGTTGCTTAAACAGAGATCCAGTGATTTTGAATTCTAATTCTTGTCATAGTGTAGAGCAGTTCAGCTTCTGGTGGGTTTTCAAAAGGTGTTAATTTCTTCCTTCCTTCATTCAATGAATAATTTATTGAGCATCTACTTGGTGTCAGGCTCTGTGCCCAGTCCTGTGGATGTCACTGTGGCCCAGGCAGGGCCAGGTCCTGCCCTCGCGGAGGGGCCTTAGCCCTGGGGAAGACAGTCTGGGGGTGCGCCGTGGGCCGCAGGCTGCGCTGGGCAGCACGGGCGGCTACGGCAGGAGCACTGAGCAGAACCTGGGACTCGCAGGAAGGGTTCTGAAGGCAGAGCTGTCTAAGGTCGGCCTAGCACGGGGCTGGCAGTTAGCAGCAGGGGGGAGGTGTTGTAGGTCGAGCGAGGTCATGTGCAGATGCCCGGAGGTCAAGGACAAGATGGCTCCCACTTAAGGACCAAGGCGGCTCCCATGTGGCTGGACTTCATCGAGTTGGGGCGGAGGGGGTGTGGAGGGTGGGGAGAGATTCTTCTGGAGACACAAGCATGGGCTAGATTCTGAAAGGCAAAGAAGAGGGGTTAGGAACTTGCACTTGAATCCTGAAGGCAGTGGGGCACCCCTGAAGAGCTTGCCCAGGGAAGGTATGAGACCAGACGGGCATCTCGGGAAGGCGGCTTTGGCCCCGGGATGGGCTGTGGGTTGAGAGGGGAGCGCGTCGGGGGAGACCCCGTTAGGAAGCTGCCAGAGGGATGCAGGAGCGAGGTCGGCAGCCTGGACCAGGAAGCTGCCTGGGGTGGAGGAGCAGAGAAGGCAGCTGGGCCCAGCGTCGCGTCCAGCGGCGACAGCAGCCCAGAGAGGAGGGGACGTTGGTGGAAGGGGGAGGGACTGGGCGTCTGAGCCCTGAGGACGAACTGCGCCAGCAGCCCCGCTCAGGGGGACGGGACCTCGTGCTCTGCCTCGGTGCGGAGGTAACTGGGCTCCTCCAGGCGGGTTCCCCATTTCGTAGGATCCCTCGTCCCCTCCCACGCCCGTCGTGAAGCGCGGAGTCCATCCCTGCAAAGAGGTGCAGACACCGTGACCGGGTGAGGAGGGGCCTCATCCCACGCCCTGTCCTCCACTCGCCTGGTGAGCGCGGCCGGGCCTGACCCAACAGCGTGGCTGCGTCCAGGGCGCCTTTAGAGCCACGGGCCCTGCTGTCCATGTCCCCGTGGGCTGGACAGAGATGGGGAGAGGCGGACGGGAGGGCCTCGCTCGCCTGCTGGAGGCCTGGCTCGTGGGCCTCCGCGGACAGCTGCCCGGCTGTGCGGACTGGCCTGGCAGCGCCTCGGGCCTGGGTTCTGTCCCCTCACTTTAACCTTCTCGTCTGTCACACAGGGACTGGCTGCAGAGGAGCGTGGAAACCGGAACAGAGCAAGGTTCCAGGTGGGGGAGACTCGTTCAGACGAACCCGGTGGTGTGGGAGGCGCAGGGCTGCCCGCGCCGGGCCAGGGCCCTTTTCATTTAGTCTGTTGTTCTGCCTGTTCCACTTCGGCCGCGCCCGCGTTACAGGAACAGGGGCCGAGCTCCTCCTGTCCCTGACCCAACAGATGGTAAGTTCCTGTGCAGAGGTGGCACGTCCCCCGAGGGGCCGGGGGCAGCGCGGCAGGGCAGGCAGCTGGGTCTCGCCCTGGCTCTGCCGGCCGTTGGAGCATCGCTGGGCTGGGGGGTCACTGCACCTGCCTGCCTCAGTGTCTGCATCTGTAAAATGGTGCCGAGACCAACCGCCCTGTCGTCTCAGAGGATGGCTGTGTGCGCTGGGAGCCGCTGTGAATTTACAAGTGCTCTCGTATGTGTTTATTTATATCGTCCCCAAAGTGACTGACAGAAATATAAACAGGACAAAAAAAGTAAATAAATAAAATTGGAGCAAAGGGAAAATATAGGCAGTAAGACGTGTGGTGGGGCTGGTAGCCAGGACTGTCACCCAAGGTCCCACAGGGGAGGAGGAATGGTGTGGGGGATGGGGTGAGGTCGGGGAGCGGGTGCTGGGGGCAGGGCCCGAGGAGACAGGAGACACTCAGGGTTGCTGGGGAGCAGGCTCGGGCAAGACCGGGAGTTCCTCCAGACCGTGTGGCGGGTGTGGTGACCCTCATGTTCCCACACAGACACCTGTGGGGGCCGGGGGCTTGACACATGGGGCCGGACTGGAGACACGGAATTTTGAGTTACTGGCAATTGAAGCCAGGTGGGGACGGATGAGGTCAGGTGGGGCGAGTAAAAGACAGGAGAAGAAGACCTCGGCGAGGTGCCCCTGGGGGCTGGTGAGCCGGCAGAGGGGTTCCAGGAAGTGGCGGCAGCTTGTGGCCGGGGTTGGGGGGTGCCACGTTCGCTGGGTCCTACCGTGCCCCTCCTCCTCCCGTTTGTGTTTCCAGCGATACTGGTGGGGTTTAGGGAGTCGCAGGGAAGGATCTGAGACGGCTTCTTGCTCGGTCCATGTTTTCCTCGTTACAGTGATTGATAATGAAATGTGAATCCGGTGCCTTGGAAGTCTCAGCAGCCCCTAGGAGCTAGTTTTTTCCTTGCAAGCTTGTTTCAAAAACAAGGTGGGATGCACGGGGAGCCGGAGAAGGGGCAGCCTGCCCCAGGGAGCGGGTCCTCCTGGATGCGCAGCCCCGCGGCGTGGGCATGGGATGAACCGCATGTCGAGGTTGGAGATGTCCCTGGGAGTGGGTCGTTCCGGAGCAGGGAGCTCAACCTTGCACAACTGGCTCTTGGGGCTGGATTCTTTGGGGCTGTCCTGGCCATTGTATGTTCAGCAGCAAACCTGGCCTCTCCCACTAGATGCCAGTGGCACCCCCAACCCCAGCTGTGACAACGGAAACTGTCTGTAGACATTGCCGCATGTCTTTGGGGGAGGGGGAGCTAAATCACGCCAGGCTGAGGCCCCCTGCACGGAGTGGGGAGAGATGGTGGCCCATCCGCCCACCTCCTGCCCCCACTCCGTAGTCTTCTGTTGCCCCCACTCCATCTTCTGGAAACAGTTTGCATCTGGTTACCCCCTGCTCAGAATCTTCCATGGTTCCTCAGGGTCTGCGCACTTGAGCACAAGCTCCTTGGTAGGGCATAAGAGGTCTTCCATCTTCTACTGGACCGCCAAGCCCCGCTCCTGGCACTCCAGGGCCACTCTCCTGCTGGGCCTCTCGAGGTGGCCAGGTGGCCCACCTGTTGCAGCCCCCTCAGCGACTCCAGCCATTCACTGCCTTGGCTCATTTGTGCTCTGAATGAACGGACAACGGCATAAGCACCTCTCGCCTCACAGCCCCCTGCCTCGGCCTCTCCTTACTCGATGTGCACCCTTTAAAGTTTCGTTCAGGGGCCACCTCCCCTTCTGCCCCTGCACGTGGCTCTGCCCGCAGCACCTCGAGTTTCCCCCAGAGCTCTTGTTCCGTTTTATGTGATCGTCCACTGGGCCATGCACACGTCTCACCTGAGAGTAAGGTGGGAATATCTTTGCATCTCTTTTGGTGCTTTCGGCTAGTAGGTGCTCAATATATGTTTATTGACTTGAACAAAATTGAAGTTGTAACAGGAGCCATGATGTTTACTGGGAGAAATTTACAGAAGCTAGAACCCAAAGACCATCAGAAATGGGGCCCAAGAGGCAAAGGGACCTGACATCCGATGAAGAGCAGAGAAGAGCAAAGAAGTTAGGGGTCAGAGAGGTGACAAGGTCCCAAGAGGACAGAAGGCTGAACCTTTCCTGGGGAGTAAGGGGAAGAAGGTCTTCTCTGAGTTGGTGCAGTGTGTTCAGCTCAATATTCAATCTGTTCTATGAAATTTGTGTTTCCATTAACAGTCGCTCTATCGGGAACCCTAGTTCATGAGCTCAGGACCGAGAGCTGAAGGCAAGAGGTTTATTCTATATTGTGTTACTCTAATAAGGTTTGATGTTGGTTGAAAATTCATGAGTAGATCATGTGTTACATTGTTCTAAGTTCTTTGCAAGTATTAGCTCATTCTTTAATCCTCTTTACAACTCCGAGAGCAGGGTGCTCTTATCATTAGCGGCAGCATCATCCCCATTTTACAAATAAGAAAGCTGAGGTACACAGAGAGGTTGAGCAACTTGCCCAAGGCCACACAGCTTTAAGTGGCAGAACTGGGCAGAGAGCCAGACATTTTAGCTTCAGAGTCTTTGATCGTAACTGCAATACCTTGCACAGAGTGACAGTTTATCTCTCGAATCTGTTTTTCTTGTTACAGCAGCTGATAACGAAATGTAAACGTGATGCCTTAGAGATTTCAATGGTCCCATAGAGAGTTAGTCTTCCGACTGCAAACTTATGTCGAGGACCAGGTGGGATGCACAGGGAGAGGGAAAGGTGATCGGTCCTCCTGGACTTACCTGCAGCGCAGCGTGGGTGCTGAATGAGCTTCGCGTGCAAAGCTGCTGGCCCTGGCTCTGGTGTCACTGCCCCGGGTGTCCGACATCATGACTTCTTAGACAGCAGGGGATGAGCTATGCCACCGGCATTGCCAGGGACATCCAGGGGTTTGCTAAGCATATTTGCGTGGAAGAAGCAAAACGTGAAGGAGGAGAGGGAGAAGGCTGGGGGGAGGTAGGCTGAGCACGGACATGCAAAACTGTAGGCTCTTCTTTCCGAGTATTTCAGCCTCAAACTGAGATCTAAGTGACACACCCGAGATCTGAGTATTTAATTTGATCAGCGTTTCGATTGGATGAGATCCTTTTTCATAATCCTCTCCAGGAATCCTTGAGATGGAACTCGTGCTCGATCAATTCCGAAGCAGGTGATTCTGCCTTTCACAGCCATGGCGAGAGCAGGTCCACACATCCGGGCCTTGGGCGAGAGTCAGACATCTGGGGCACGTCCTTACTCGGCACAATCTGTGTCTTGCAGTTGGCGCTGCTTTCAGCCCACACAGGGATCTTCACCACAGACACAGACAGGCTGTGGTGTTGGGTGGGGCTCAGGCCACCAACCATCACTGACCCCTGTGCCTCCTTAAACCTCTTTAAGCCTCAGGTTTTAAATCTGCAAAATGGGGATAATTGTAATACCTGCTTCATGGAATTGTGGAAATTAAAACAGGGCTAGGCATAAGGACGTGCTCAGTTCGTGGTTGCTAGTAATAGCAGCAACATAAATAAAAACCTCGGCATCCTTGCTCTTGCTGTGCAAGGAGCATGGGGAAATGGAGAAATGAAATTTAATACACTTTAGTGCCCGAACTGCACAATTGCAGTTAATTATGCACTCTTGGATTTGGGGCTGTGTGCCCTACGTGTTAGCTTGCCATTTCATACAGAAGATAACAGAAGCAGCATGCATTTGTTGAAATCTTTTTGTGTGCCCAGCATAGTCCGGAATGCAGGAGGCCCAGTAGTGAATAAGCCTTGGTCTTTAGTTCAAGGAAATTGTAGACAAGTGAATTCAGAGCTAGAGGCAGAGCCCCTGCGTTAGATGGACTTCATGCTTCCAGCACCGAGCACAGTCCTGAGTGGACAGAAGAACCTCAGTGACTGTTTTCTGATGATACGGTGAAGGCAATGCCCCAGCTAGTTTGGGGATCTCTCACTGCAAAAACAAAAGCTTCCCACAATTTAATTTCTTAGTTTTTTTCTTTTTTAAGTCTCAAAAACATCACATCTCAAACTATACTGCTTTTCTAACTTAGCAGAAAGCCTGGGGTTAAAAGAAGAAAAGGTCAGGCACAGTGGCTCATGCCTGTAATCCCAGCATTTGGGGAGGCTGAAAGTGGGAGAATCACTTGAGGCCAGCCTGGACAACATAGCTAGATCCCTGTCTCTAAAAAATATAATAAAAAAAAAATTAGCCAGGTGCGGTGGCACGTACCTGTAGTCCTAGCTTCTCAGGAGGCTGAGGCAGGAGGATCGTGTGACCCCAGAAATTGGAGGCTGCAGTGAGCTGTAATCGTGCCACTGCACTCCAGTCTGGGCAGCAGAGCAAGACACTGTCTCTTAAGAAAAAAAAAGAAAAAAGTTAGAAAAAGGAGCTATAATTCCTCCAGGAGTTTTTGCTCATTGGACTCTTGGGTAACAATAGAGGTTTGCCTTATCTGAGAATGGTGTCAACCTTCTCTAGGTCCCACATTTCTTTCTGACTTTGGCTCAGAGAGGGTGTTACCAGCTGGGCGGTGCCTCACAGAGAATAGATTGTCTTAGGCTGACATCTGCTGGCCAAACTGGCACATACATGTTTGTTATGTGTCTGTATCCTAACTTGCACACACAGTGCCTGTGATTGTTTTTAATGTACAAAATTGAGTTTCTCCGGTACCATTCCCTTCCCCAGACCCTGAAGACTAGAAAGGCTCGCTTTCTCCTTTCTTCTTCTTGTCACTGGCCTTTCTTTGCAGCCCGCAAAACATCTTTTCACTTTTTCTTTCCCTTCCCTCCCTCCTTCTCTTCCTTCATTCCATCCTTCCTTCCTTCCTTCCTTCCTCCCTCCCTCTCTCCCTCCCTCCCTCCCTCCTTTCTTTCTTCACGTCGTTAACTCTTGAACTCATTTTACAGCCAACATGCAACTGTAGCACTTCTCTCTGCTGCTCGCCAACCCCAGAGCAGGACACAGTCTTGCAAAGATTAGAGACCTGGGTACAATACATCCTCTAGATCCTACGGCCAACTTGGTTTCTCCTTAATGATGGAGCTCCTTCAGGGAAGGCATTTCCAGAAGGGCTTCCAGGAACCTACTGCAATGTCTCACATTGCTGGAGCAGTGGCTAAGCCCTCACTTAAGAAGGGTCTTCGCCAGAGCCTTTGGGGATAGCAAAAGGTGCCCATCAGTGTGCAGGGAGGGTGGGCACACTACTTTCCCTATAGCAACCAAATCGCAGAACCAAATCAGTGAGGACAAGGCCACGCACTGATTTGAACAGGGAAGGGATAACAGGACAAGAGGAATTAGAGCCGCACAAGGACCAACCTCATCCATGAAAAAGAATCAGTCATGGATGAAAAGAACGAGTCCCAGCTACACACCCCAGCATGTGTGACCACCACAGACTCAAGGTGCGGTGGGAAAAGGCAGACGTGTAATAGTACCTGGTGCGCCATTCCGTCTGTATGAAGTTACAAACCACATACACAAAGCCACGGAGCTGGGAGTCAGGGCGGCGCTACGTCTTCTCGTCGGGGGTGGGCTGGGGTTGGCTGGGCGTGGGGACGGGGCCTGGGGGACATGAGGGGCCCTAGGGGACTGGGCATTCCTGTATTGTCATCTGGCTTCTGGTTACACGGATGTGGGTAAGTATTAGCGTTCTCTTAAGATTCATGCACTTTACTATGTGTAAATTACATCACAAATTTAAAAAGGAAAAAAACCAAAACCACTTATCATCATTGTCACCAAAACCGTCACTGACCGACCATTTGCTGTGAGCATGGGACAGTGACCAGCAGGGTCAGAAGCCTGAACTCTCCTGGGAAGGCCAGCTGGGCGGGTCCCATGGACACAGTGCTGGGGCTTGAGTTTGGGGGAGGAGGGAGGAGTTATCAAGACATCTCATTCTTTATTTTTCAGATTAATTACAATGTTTTCCAAAGTCACCATTTTTTACAATGGCAACGATCTTAGCATCCGGCCTCATGTGGCTGCCTTCTGGTTCGGGGTTCTCTGCCTCAGTGGCGGTCAGATGCTCTGGGGGGCCCTCACTTGGAGGAGTAGCTTTGACCCTCATTACGAACGACAGCGGGAAGAGAAAGCACCGGTCAGAACCTGAGATGCTCCCAGACACCGGCAACTGAGCTCCTCATGTGGGTGGACTGAGCTCAGCTCCGAGGACAGCGGCTCCGGGAATTTTCGGCTGGCCCAGTCCCGATTTCCAGGAATCAGGAGGCCTCGCAGCTGCTGCGGAATGCACTCCCGCTGCCCGGGGGCCAAGCAGGCCATGTTAGGTAAGGAGGACGCCGATTAAACCGTCATTTGTAACCCGCAGACGGGTAATGTAAACGTCCCTTCCCCAGCATGCTGGCCACATAACAGGAGTTACGAGCTTTTTATTGGTGCTTCAGCGTGCCATGCTGAATGGCGCGGTGCTTACTCATTTCTGGTTATCAGCGAGCTGTAATGTTTCAAACTGCCAGCGGACGGTCAGAGATAAACTCAGCCGGCTTCAGACTGAGTGGCGCCTGGGACGTATTGCATGCATTGTGGGGCTTTTTCCTTTTTTTTAATTATGGGATGACATATTATTTTTTGACCTGAATGTAGTTACAGAAGGTACAGAAAGGGAAAAAAAATTCCCTTCTATCTAAAGGCATGAGAATTCAACTGACGTGCTGCTTTTTTCTTTGCTTTTTTCTTCTCTGTATTTCAGAAGTGACAAAAAACACAAGATGGACAGTCCAGGTTTGGGGGGCTCGTATTCTGGGGGAACAGAGCAAGTGGGGCCCACAAGTACACGTCGGTTTCCCAGATATGCCTCAGGAGGGGCATGTACCTGCAGATTAGGTTCTGATGTCAGCAAAAATTGTGTCCAAACAAAATTACCTTTGGAATTCCCTTTAAATTCCCTTTAAAGCCTCTGTAAAGCACAATCAGTTTTGAGTAAACAATCCTGCAGAATAATTCTTCCATACATGTAAGTTTGAGAACCCCTGAACTCTACTGGAAGGGCATTTTTTATGGAGATACTGGGACTTTATGTAAGAAAACTCAATCCTTAGTTGTATACAGAATGAAGGTGAGAAATTCTAAAGAATCCCTCTTTGCCTGTAGAAATCCCCCATTGTAGAATGGTCAACTTCTACAGCTTGAACACCTGCTAATAGATTTGTTGTTGTGAGGACTTCAGTCCCCCCTAGGTTAACCGTAGCATGGGGTGGCCACGAAATGGAAGACTTTGAACACAGGCTACCGACAAGATCTTTGGAAACTTTAGTTTTTTGATGCCATTAACAGGACTGGTTAGAACTCTGAAGATAGTCACTACCCTTTTCTCATCTGAAAACGTCTGTCCCCACCAAACACTGGGCCCCCATCACAGACCACCTAATCCAGCAAGCGTGTGTTGGAGAGCACTAGCACTAGACCATTTCCTGATGGCATTTCTGCTGCTTTGGGGACCTCCTTGAAAACGAGCTTCCACAGCAGTCTTTCGAGCGTCGTAGAAGGTCTGCGTCGTTGGACACTTTTAGGTTCCTCCATTTTATTCAGGATGGAGGAGGAAGCCACTCTTGAGTCCAAGGTGTAGCTTGACGTTACCTAGCGCTGCTTCAGATTTTGTCAGAATCATTTGACTCCTTCAAACATGGCTGTGGAACACACAGACTAATGTGAAGTGCCCATCGTTAGGTCAGAAGACTGGATGAAATCTGTTTTGTGAAAACCCACAGATATGAAATGGAAACAACGTGCTCTAAGTTGCCCGAACAAGGCTGAATAGCATTCTGCCAGCCAGGGACAAGAGCTGCTGTGACGTGTCCCCTTGTACCCCTGAAGGGTTAGGACTCCCAGAAGCACAGGTAACGCAGCCACGCGATTCCCGGGTTGACGCGGGGACAGATGGCCAAGTTGGTTTCTACCCCTGCAGCTCTAGCTAAATTATGGAGGCTGAGATATGCAGAGAAACATCTTCAGGAAACACACACAGGAGGTACAATAAAACACTTGTGGGGCTGTGTGTGTTCTGTTTATTTAGCCGTTTGTGAGGTGAAAAACACATCAGAGTAAACCACTTTTCCTCCAGACTTTTATCTTGCTCCATTTTATGACTATCTCTGGGCTTTATAACATGCGGCTCGTTTAAATTTAAATTATACATTGGGCGAGGAGAGCTTTGCAGAAAACAATTGTCCTTATAAATTGCGTGCTGACCATTGCCGCTGCAGGATTTGTCCTGTCACAGAGGCGGCCTATGTGGACTCCCTTCTGGGAAGGACTCTGCCATGTAGCGTGGCTGCCACCCCCCGGACACCACATGCAGCCGACCAGAGAGGCAGCACTGACCATGTGGCAGGTGGCTGGCCTGGTCCAGGACCCAGGACTCAGGTCACCTGACTTCTGACCTCTCCTCTTTCTCGGCCCACTGGGTCACCTCTTCCCAGTTCATCGACTGCTCCCACTTCTGATTTCTCACCAAGAAACCATAGCTGGTGAGAGCTTCCAGGGAGAACATAAGGAGGCTGACAGGGGGCTGGGACCACCCGCTTTTGCCTTTGTTTTCTTCCCGTCCCAAGTGCCTGGGGTGAGGCGTGGGGGAGGGGAATAGGAATGGAAGAGAAAGAGAATGGGAACTGACCAGGAAAGTTCTAGAAAGCTGACTTCCTAACTGGAATGTGGCTGCAGATAGGAAAAACTGACGAGCTAAGGAAGTTTGGGAGATGGGTTAACGGGAGGTGGCTCCCTGCACACAGTATTCAGGAAGCTGCTCCCGTGTGTGAGCAGAACTCTGCAGGGCGTCTGGGCTGATGTGCTCATCCCGCCGTGAGCGCACGCCCACTGCCCGTGGTCAGGAGGGGCTTAGCCCCCCGTCTTGCAGAGAGCTCTGTGTCTGCAGTGTCTGCCACCCACGGCAACAAGGATTCGATCACAGTGAGTAGATCCCGAAAGGGAGACTTGGGGCTAGTGCGGCCCAGCAAGTGGTGTGGGCGCCCTCGGAACGGTCAGCACGTGGTTCGGTGGCCGAGACCTGCCCTCTGCGGAGGAGCCTGAGTCACACGAGTTCTCAGTCACCGCACTTTATGACGGCCTCCTCTGCCCATGTGGACGTTGACCCGGCTGTACCCAACAGCCTTGGAGGAGCTTCCGCTGGCGGCAGGGCGGACTGGTGGCCGGGTGCCACGTCACAGCCCCACTGGGCGGTAGCACTGCTGACGGGTGACAGCTGCCGGCTTCTTATCCCGGGGCTCGGCAACTGTTTGGGCAAAGCCGTTCCAAACACTGAGGAAAGGCCTGGAGTTGTCATCTCACAGCATGGTGGGGGAACATCTATGAGTTTCTTAAAACTTGCAGAAGCAGGGACACCCTGTCAGGAAGCTCGGCCCCTCCACTTCCCTGCGGTCCTTAGGATTAAAACCCAGGCCTTCGGAGGCAGCACAGACCCACCAACAATCCTTTATTTTTAAAACTTTGTTGTTAGAAACTTCAAGCATGCTCAGGTGTGTTGAAACCTGGCCCCGCACCTGCAAAATAGTTTTGCGCAAGTTCTGCGTAAACGAGGCTAGAGTTCCTCCCCCGGCACGTCCGTGGGGCCCTCTGAACCCAGAAACAGTCCGGATGATGGCGGCTGTCCCCATTGACTGTCACACCCTGTTTAACAAACGTCCTTCCAACGCGATCTTCCTGCGTCTTCCTTCACCCGTTGCCGGCCAAAGGTCATGAAGACCCAGGCTCTTGGAGTTCTTCACATGTCAGGCAGCATTTTAGATGAAACAGATAATAACATGAAAATAAAAGTCACCTGTCACCTCAACCTCCAGAGATAACCGCTGCCCATATTTTGGGTGTCTCTCCTCCTCCACCTTTTTCCTGTGCACACACACTTTTATGTCTTGATGTGAGCAAAGAACTGGGGAGAGGTGGCCTCCCCGGCCATTCAGAAAGGCAATTTAAACAACTACGGCATGGTTCACAAACTTTAGTGCTCGTAAGAATCACCTGCAGAGCTTGTAAAACACACATTCCCAGACCCGACCCTGAGGAATTCTGCATTCCACGGGTGCCGGGAGAGACGGGCCTGCCCAGCCTGAAACCCTTGGCCCAGCACGCCAAGGCTCCAGGCTCGTGCACCTCGACTTCCTGGGGAGGCCTTGGCCCTACGTGAGGCTCCGTCTGGACGCCCAGCGATGAGCGTATCAGGAGGAGGAGGAGGGAAAGGGCGCTCCAGGCAATCGCGGAAAGGCGGGAGCCCTCAGAGGTCACGGTCTCCACAGGAAGCTGCGGCGAAAGGGTGGGTGTGATTTCTGGCACTGCCCAGCTTCCTGGCTGCATGGCCTTGGGTGAGCCCCTTGCCAGAGCACCAGCTTCCTCGCATGACACGTGCGTCACGTGGGCACAGTCACAGTGCGTTCCCCAGAGTCGTGGCCAGGGTATGATATCATGGGCGCCAAAGGTGACCTGTCTTGGCTCTGCCCAGCGCAGCCCTCAGGGTGCCACTATAAAGTAGTGCAGAGTAGTGTGTCCTGTGGACACTGAGATCAGGTGGCCGATGCCCATCCTGTTCGCTTACGAGTTCCCCATCTGCAAAGCGTGGAATGGTACCTCTCGCATGGGCCCATGGTGATAAATGAAATAAGGCATATAAAGTGCCTAGCATGAACTTAGCCCATAGTATGTGGCTAGCAAACGTGAATCATTATTTTAACTGTTTAATAGCTTTACTCTGTGCTCCATCAGCTTGGGGACCAGCCAACAGCCTTTTTATTTTTTGAGTTTATTTTCTGTGGTTATAAATTCAAATGTAGAGAGACTAGCACAAGGGAAGCTACAGACCCACCGCCCAGACCCAACCGTTGGCAAGGCCGTGCCACCCTACCACCTTTTCCTGGCTGGCACTGGACTCGGGTCTGGTTTGGGGGCTCAGAAGCAGGGAGCAGAGGGGGAGCCCCCAGGAGGATGTCAGCAGAGGGGGGTGTATCTGGGGGCAGCAGGAAGTGATCGGCTAGTGGGGCTTCCTGGGGATCAAAGGATGAACCTGAGCTCAAAACAAGCGGACTCAGAAATGCTTCTCAACATGCAGCCGATCCCGCCACGGCCCCAAACTGCTTCGTGCTGCAATTTCTAAAACTCCACGTCGGTGTCAAGTCCAGCTCTGAACAAAGAAAAGCCCTCGGTGACCTTCAGGGCTCGGCCGGCCGGCCCCAGGCTCAGGCAGAAGGTGTGCGATTTGGCATCTCCAGGTACGGGGTCTGCAGGGTGGAGTCCCCAGACCTTGGGGCAGGCAGGCCCGTCAGCAGGGATTGTCATCAGGACCCAGTTTCACCAGTTCTTGGCCCAAGTGATTACGAGGCCTCTCAACTAATGAAATATGCTGTCAGATCTCTTATTGGGACCATGCAGGGGGTGAATGGAGAAGTGGGTTATTCTGATTTATTAAAACCAGGAGGGGAGGATGCTACACATGGGAGGCACATTCCTGGTTTCACCATGTCCGGACAAATTCGGGAAAGTGAGGAGTAGGTCTCAGCCGGATTGTCAGGGTGTGACTGTGGGCAAGTAACTTCACTCTCCATCCGTACAAGGACATGCTCACCCCACCTCCCTGCTCAGAGAGGCCGAATCCACACTTTCACCAAAAGAACCGAGGAGCAGACGCCCACCCATTTAAGGAGCCATTTCCCCCACCCTGCCCCACCCCCACCGGCAAAAGGGGAATTTCCAGATGATCAATGGACGTTCACATTTTCTACTGTGTTATGCCAAGACATTCAGTGAAAATAAAATGAGTATTAAATGACGTTTAGGATTTTATTGAAGAAAAATATACATTTTAAACCTGAACTAATGTTAGGAAAAAAGAGACGGCTAGGAAGTGTGTCCTGTGGCAGAGGCATTGTTCCTGGCAAGGCAGCAGGACTGTCCAGAGGCTGCCCTGGCCACACCACGTCACCCCAGGCAGCAGGACTCGCTTTGATGCCACCTCCCTCCCAGAGCCCCCGAGTCAAAGAAAGAGTTCGAATTTTTGTATCACGTATCATACATCATTGGTAATTAAATCTTCCTCTGCCCAGGTGCGTTTGGCAGGAGGAAGAGCTTGAGAATTAATTATCTTTAAATAAGCATAAGAGTCCTATGTCACCTGTAGTGTCTTGGGGTTTTATTTAAACTCATTCAACCTGCAGGACAACCCTGTGAAATACTGTTGTCCCCATTTTACAGATGAGGAAATTGAGGCCCAGGGAGACTCGTGACCTGCCTGGGATCACGCATGTAGTGAGCGCATGGCTACCGTGTCCGCATCCCCTTTCTCCCCCTCTCCACGGCTGCTGCCAGGCGACAGGCTCTGGGGGCCTTCTAGAGGAAGCAGTTCCCATACCTGCCCTCCAGGCCACCGAGGAGGGCTTCGAGGCCCCAAACCCAGTAAAAACTCAAGCGGCGGGGATCTGGGATTGCAAACAAAGGCCAAGAGAGGCAGCCTTACCACATGAATTTCAAAAAAGGGTTTCTCGAGGGCCGCTAAGACCAGAGACATCGGGGGCCATCAGGCATGGTGCTCTGAGGGGCGGGGCCGTGCTAGATTTGAACAGCTGCTCGCTGGAAGCCACAACCAAAGCAAACGGCCGGCTCCCACTGTACCCAGGTGAAAACAGTCCTTGGACTGGGCATGGGGCTGGGTGGCCTCTCCAGCCTGGCTCTGCAGAGCACGTGTACATAACATGTGTGGTTGTGGCCTGGGTGGCCTCACTTCCCCTGCTTCCGTTATTCCAGCCCAAGCTCACAGGCAGGCCCCTAGAGACAGTTAACCCTGAGTTTCTGGGGGCTCAGAGCCTGTGGGCCTCAGGAACAGGTCAGGTCAGGCCCAGAAGTAAACAGGTGCATCGATTTTTTAGGGCTAATATATTTAGCAAATATTTACTCAACAGCCACCATTGCAAAGCACAGCTCTGGGCACATGCAAGGGACCAAGACACAATCTCTGTCTTCCAGGAGCTTCCACAGGGAGGAGGAGGCTGGCCTGCAGACACACAGCGTGAGGGCCAGGGGGGTAGGATGGAGAGGTCCTGAGGGCGCTGGAGTGTGCCGTCCACTGGGGGGCTTGGCCCCCTGCCTGCCATCCGGGCTGCTGGGCATCTGTCCTCTCCAGCTTTCATTGCCCAGGGGACCCTGGGACAGAGCACAGAGTCTCCGACCAGCCAGCAATGCCGTTCCCAGGCGCTCTGCCTGTCCTGTGGGTCCACGTCCCTGCAGTGGCTCCGCTGGCCCATCGAGTGGCAGTGCCTTTTGCTACTGGGGCTCAGTGGAGAAGGCCAGAGAACGGCCCAGACCCGCTCTTGCATTCTCCGCAACGGGCTAACAACTGGGATCATGATAGTTGGATGAATTAGTTACTCTATAGAAAGAATATTTTCTTTTTGGTTTTATTCTTAGCGATGCAGCAAAACCCCCTGTGCCAGATGAATCTGGGATTTTGGTGACCTGTGAGGACCCCCTTACCATTCCTTTGTTGCTTATGTCATAAGAATCACTTCACAGAGGCAAACACTGGGGATGACACGGGCCAGACCAGTGCCCACAGCCTCAGGCCAAGGCTTGCCGGGTTCTGGGGCCCCAGGGGCGAGCGGGGCTGTGGGGTGCACCCCCACGGAAGATGCACCCCCATCCAGCTGCTACTGCCTCCCTCATCAGCAGGAAGAGAGCCGGGCCCCGGGCTGCCCTCCCTGGGATCACAGCAGTGCAGCCCCGGGGGTGCGGGGGGACGGGGGTGCGGGCATTTCCGCAGCAGTGTGCAGTTTCCTGGACTTCAGTCCGGGTTTCCCGCAGAGGGTCAGAGCTGCCCGCAGCTCCCTGCTCGAGAGGTGAGGGTGCCGGAGCACACGCAGTGCTGGGACGCCGGCGGAAGCCAAGCTGGGGACAAGGAGCACTGAGCCCCGGGGCAGGGGGTCCCTAAGGTCATCATTTGCCCAGGACCTAGGGGGAGTGTGAATTCGGGGGTGCTCTCTACTCTGAGGATGAGGATTTTTTGGGGGTACTGAAATTTATACAATTTGGGGAGTTCTCTTTAAGAAAAAGAATACAAAGTTTATTAAAGTTAAATTTTTTTGGTGTGAGAAGGGAAAAATCTCATCAAATTATAAATTTTAAAAAACTGACAGATACCACAAACAGAAAACGAACAAGTTTATGAACCAACGCGTGCGTTGTGAAATGTCCCTTTCTTAGAACAGAAAGAGAATGCAGTCTCCACGGCTTCCAGGGTCGGTGGCCTTCTTTCCTCCTACCCTCCTGGGCATCGTGGCTTCGGCTGTGGGGACCAAGGGGCCACCTGCTCGGTCTGAGCCACCCTGCAATTGGGGCCAGCCCCACCCTGCGCCTCCCCCATCCTCTGGGTCCTGGAGAATTGGTTCCAGCAGGAACCAAGGCAGGATGCAAAGAGAAGTCTCCTCCCCGAAATGGAGGAAAAGGGGGGCCTGTTTCCCACATCCTCAGGCTTCGCCCTTACCTGTGTCTGCACTTTGGAGGCTGACACATCTCCGTTTTCCAGCTGGGCTTTCTCTCTTGCATGGTTCACAGACTCCCGCCCACCACCTCCTGACTCACAAACTCTGGGCGCGCGTTTGGGTGCACATGTGTGTCACGTATGTTGTGTTATGTGTTTTTCACATGTGTGTTGTGTATATGTGTTGTGTGTATTATATATGTGTTGTGTGTTGTATATGTGTGTGCTGTGAGTCTTTTGTGTGTTATATGTTGTGTTTTGTGTGTTATATGTGTTTTACGTGTGTTTTGCACGTGCACTGTGTTGTGTGTATTGTATATGTATGCTGTGTGTTTTATGTTGTCTTGTGTATTTGTGTGTTGTGTGTGGTGTGTTATGTGTGTACTGTGTTGTATGTATGTTGTATGTTGTATGTTGTGTATGTGTTACGTATGTGCTATATGTTGTGTGCTGTGTTTGTTGTGTGTGCTATGTGTTGTGTGTGTTGTCTATCTATGTTATGTGTGTGGGATGTGGACGTTGTATGTTGTGTGTTATGTTTTGTGTACTGTGTTGTGCATATGTTGTGTGTTGGGTGTCATGTATGTGTTATGTGTGTGGTGTGTGGTGTGTGTGTTGTATGTATGTTGTGTATATATGTGTGTGCTGTATGTCTAGTGTATATGTTGTATTTTGTGTGTGTTGAGTGTCTTGTGTATGTATGTTAAGTGTGTGCTGTGTGCTGTATGTTGTATGTTGTGTGTGGTGTGTTATGTGTGTACTGTGTTGCATGTATATTGTATGTTGTGTGTTGTGTATGTGTTACGTGTGTGCTATGTGTTGTGCGTTGTGTTTGTTGGGTGTGCTATGTGTTGTGTGCGTTGTGTATCTATGTTATGTGTGTGGGGTATGGATGTTGTATGTTGTATGTTATGTTTTGTGTACTGTGTTTTGCGTATGTTGTGTGTCATGTATGTGTTATGTGTGTGCTGTGCGGTGTGTAAGTTGTATGTGTTATGTGTGCTGTGTGTCGTGTGTGCGTGTACCATTTTCCCTGGAGAAGGAAGCCCTGCCGCACCGTCAGCCGTGTCTGTCTTAACAGAAATGGCTCCGAGAGCGGATGAGTGACCTCTTCGCGGAGTGTGATGGGATCAAGTCTCCCCCGCCGAGCCGTCCTCTTTACGACAATCTTACAGAACAGTCCTGGTCAGAGCACCCCTCTCCTCCAGAGCCTCCCTGGCTCCCCACGGCTTCCACACGAAGTCCCAGCTCCCGGGCGTGTTCACGGCCTCCACACTGGACGCATTTCCCGAGCCTGCGGGGCCCTGGGCTGCAGGAAAGCCCGGAGCCTGCCCTGGGCGCGGCACCGCCTCCGTGGTGTGCCCTCCTCTCCCATGTCGCCTGCTGAGACCCCGTCCGTCAGGGGTCCAGGAGTCTCCCGGCGTGCAGAGCAGCGACCCCCTGCAGCTCGGACTCCTGTGGTGTCCTCCTCCCGACGGCCCTGCCCATTCGCCCTGCGTGACAGTGTCCGTGCGCACGGCCCTTGCTCCTGGAGGGCAGGCCTTGTGGTCTACTCCAAGGAGTAGAGGAGTGAATGACTCTCCTTTTTTCAGAGAGGTTAAGTGATTTGCCCAGGTCACGCAGCGGGAGTGGCGGAGTCAGATCTGGAACCTGGGTCGAGGACTCAGGCCGGCGTCACCCTCTGCACCCACAGTCGGTGCCCCCGGACCGTGCCGCCGCCCTTCCACTCGGAGTCTGGGGGCCGTCACGGCCGGCGGGAGCCTCCGTGTGCTCCTCGTGCCCTGTGCCAGGCCCCCTGCCAGTCCGATCCTCGGGAAAGGAGGCTGGCAGGTGGCACTTGACCCAGTTCATCAGCTTCAGATCCGCAGCGAGGTGGGGCGCAGCGGAGCCCGATGGAGATTTTGGTCCTTTCTTCAGATTTTTGTTGTCACCATCCCCCATCACGATGGGTTAAGGAGAGCTGTCGGGACGTTATTTTGGATTTGTGTGTAAGCATATGTGCAAAACACTCTTTATCATAAAAACTTTTCACGTAACACAACAAACCTCCACACACCTGTCGCCCAGCTGACGGGCAGGTTCCCATAGTCTGGATTCTGCCGATGGCCTCCCTGGGCGTCGTTCAACCTGTTGCGCCCAGCCCTGTATTTCCTGTCGATTAATAGATCTAGACGCTTGATTTGGTCTGATTTTTTTCTTGTCAGGAATGCTGACTTGACAGCGGTGGTGTTATTTCTGTCAGGAACACATGACGTTGTGGACATCCCGTAGTATGACATGCTGGACAGCAGGTCAGGGGTGCCGTGCTCACCTGAATAATGCGAAAACTGACTTACCATTAACGCTACTGGAAGGGGGCACGTCTTCCTCTGGGTGGTGTCTTAATAGAAGTTAGCTGATGAATCAGATAACAAAAGAATAGAACATTGCTCAGTGATTGGGCTCCTGGGGTAAGAAGATGCTGGAATTGCATACTTGTCTTATCTCAGCACTGTACCTGCTCACCACCCACCTCTAATCCTAGGCGTGAGCCACCGTGCAGGCCCACAGGAGAATTTGAAAGGTGTTGGAAGAGCCTCCAGGTTCACTAGTAGGTAGAAATGATGCATCTAAACATTGCCTTTGCTTGAAAGGGGGGCAGCAAGGTCAAAAACAACAGAGTGGCCAGGTGCAGTAGCTCACGCCTGTGATCCTAGCACTCCGGGAGGCCGGGGTGGGAGGATCACTTGAGCTCAGGAGTTCAAGACCAGCTTGAGCAAGGGCAAGACCCTGTCTCTACTAAAAATAGAAAAATTAGCTAGGCGTGGTGGCATGTGCTTATAGTCCCAGCTACTCGGGAGGCTGAGGCAGGAGGATCTTTTGGGTCCAGGAGTTTGAGGTTGCTGTGAGCTATGATGATGCCACTGAACTCTGGCTGGGGCAACAGAGCAAGATTCTGTCTCGAAAAAAAAAAAAAAATGGAGAGTGGCAGACGGTGTGAACATGCCTGTACACGGAGACTCTGTTGGTGACGAGAAGACGGATGCGGGGGCCAAGGCTGAGACAGCAGCTCACGGCGCCAGGTGGTCCTTCAGGACCAACATCCTCAAGTGAGTTACTCCTTTGTGCCTACCCTTCTGTCTGCAAGCTGAGGACACTGCCTTGTCCTCAGCTGACATCGTGATTTCCTAGGACACAGGGAAGCTTTACAGTCTTTTTCATTATTACTTTCATTATTATTTTTTCCTCTCTGTTGGCCTTGCCTCCCCAGTGACAGAATTCTTTGTAAATCTGTGCCGAGCACCACAATAGACACATATCAGGGCCTTTGCAATTCTCGTTAGTTTAAACCGAGGCATGAGTTCTGCACTGGAAGTTGTTTGGGAATTTCAGAAGAAAGTCGCTGCAGAATTCCGTTGTAAGATACAAAAGTACTAACAAATATCGGAGAGCAGAAAGTCCCTCTGAAAATCCGTTCCTAGTTTCGCTCAAGCAGAGAGGCCCCCACGTCTTAGGACAGGCCAGGCAATAAGGACACGCGCTAAGCCGCTGTCTTCTTGGAAGGCCTTATCAGCCTCAGGTTTGGGGAAATGCCACCTCCCGGGAAGACACCCCCATTGGCTCTTCCTGGTGGATTTTACAAGGCCCTGAGTCCCTGGAGTTGTGATGTCAGTTTCCCTGTTCCCATGGGGAGGCGAGAGGGCCAGGGCTGTGTGATCGTTGAAGAGCACACCCCAGAGGGGGCAGGAAGTGTCTGCCCGGGTTAGGGTTGAGTTGGCGCCAGCCAGGGCCCCTCCCCGGCCCTCTGCACTTGAGAGAGTTCAGGGAAACTTTCTCATTATCACTCTGACCTCCGGGGCCCCTCGCTGACGGTTAATCATTACACGGGCAGGGCTGTATTCCTGGGCGCTCCGGCTTTATTACTGGCCCAGGGGCCTTGGCAAGTGTTTGGATTGCACGCCGATAGGCTCCACTTGGCTCCAGTTCAGCCTGCGCCTGACACAGGAGACAGACCCCTCTTGGGAAGCTGGGGTGCCTGGGTTGCTGGCACCCCCTTCCCCACGCTGCTGAGAGGCCCTGGCACTGAGCACCCCAAGTCTCCACCAGGAGAAAACCCTGAAATGAAACCGGGGCGTAGGAGGCCCAGACCCAGAGCAGTAAATCTCTGAGTTGGAGGAGGCCGGGTGAGCGCCGGCTACCCCCAGACCAGGAACTCTGTCCTGTCCGACAGTGGGGCCCGATGGAGCGTTCTGTCCCAAAATAAAATGCCCTCTTCTTCATGTTTGCTCCTCTCGCTCCCTCTGTGTGCAAGAGCTGAGCTAAGCCAGAGATGTTCAATGGGTCTGTTAGAGGAGCAAGATGACTTTCCCTAGAAGCATCACCTAGCTTTTTTGATAACCATAGGAAAGTCCTTAGCCATTAAATAACCTGGGGGGAAGCGCCAGGTCTTCTGCCCAAATGACTACCCGGGAACCACCGGCTTCCACAGAAAAGGCCTGGCCCTGACCAAGTCACTCTGCCCCGCATGTGCAGTGGGCACTTGTCCACTGACCGCATCTCACCTCACACTCGTTCCCGTGGGGACCCTGCACACCCGCCCAACCGTCTGCCTTCCCTCTTCCTCCTCACTAATCAGCCGCATCCTAGACCCCGCTCTTGCGGCCGTTCTCCTGATCTAGACCGTCCTTCCTCGTCCTCAAAGCTCGGCTAGAGAGGAGTGTCGTGTGTGCCACGGGCTCTGCTGTGGGGGGCCGTGCTCTCCGGCACCCTCAGCATGCTTGCCCTCGGGGCTCGGGGCTGGGCTGGGCTGCAGCATCTGCATTCGTCTGGATCTGAGCTGATTCTCTGTTCTCCTTGATATTAGTCCCCCTAGGCTGGGGCTGGCTCCGCCTTGTCCTTTATGTCACTCCGGGTAGCACAGGCCTCTTTTCAAAACATAGCCACGCACCGTGCTCCAAGCAGCCCCTCACTGCGTCTGTGTGGCTGGGAAGCCAGGGTGGCATTGGGTTAGTGTTTGAAGAGTAGGCGAACAGTGACCCTCCTTATTCCTCCCCCTCCTGCCTGCGTGGCCCGAGCCACTCCGCCCATGCGGGACTCACTCCATCTCGTGCTGGGACTCACTGCCCGCCTGGGAGCCTCGTTCTCCTTCAGTGGAGAGGGCGCCCTCCTCGGACACAGACCTCAGCTCTGGAGCTCACTGCGAGAGGCAGGAGACAGGAACGGGCCGGGTCCCGCAGGAGTCTCCTGGGCACATCCCTCCCGCCCTCCTTCCTCCCATCCCGCCCCAACTTCACCCACCCCCAGCTTGGCTGCCTTCACTCGGCCGCACCTGTGTAGATCTGGTGAGGAGAGAAGCAAAAAGAAGCCATTTGGAAAGACCTGGGGAGAGCCCACCCAGGGGGCTTCAGGACATTTGAGGAGGGACTCGAGCCTCTGGAGACAGGACACGATGCGGGGCTTTGTAGGTGACTTGCGGAGCCCTAGCTTCCAGCAGCACCACAGCTGTGGGCAGGCACTGCCGGGCCTTGGCTGCGACCACCGTAAACCAGGAGAGGGTGGCAGTAATAAGGGTGGCGTCCTCCTCCAGGGTGGGTGAGACGGCTCAGACACAGACCAGACCCGAAGACCTCTTCCTCCTACCCGCGAGCTCGTTTGGAAGGGAGCTCTCTGGGAGTGTGGCAGAGAGCACCGCGGAGACGTGGTCACCTGGAACTGGTGTGTGGTCTATACGCTAAAGCCACCTAGCGCACCCTTCCTCCTGGGCGTCATTTCTGAGCTTTGTGAGACGAGGAGAACTTGTCATTGCAAACGAAGCCTGCTTCCTCCCTTTTATTACGCAGTTGATAACATCAGCTTCCTCTGTGATTTCTTTTATTACCTTCCATTTTTATTAATCCTGCGGCTGCTGGTGATAACAATCTCATTAAAAAATACCTGGGAGAACTATTGCTGGGAGGCCCGTTCGGATGAGTTAGACATGTCTTTTCTCTCCTGAGAGTAAGGGCGTGCTGCGCACAAGTGCGGGGCCTTGTTAATATGCCGGCGTTGCCTCGGACACCGGCGCGGGTGGCCCAGGTCCTGCAACAGGGACTTTGCTGCAGTGCGGGTCCAGATAAGGCCTCACCGCGTCCCATAGCTCGACGGCCCCAGGGCTCAGGGGCACGTGGCGCTGACGGGGAAGAAGGAGGAGATGGCTCCGTGGAGGTGCCCGAGTCCTGCGTTCCAGAGGGAGCCTGGGCACATCGGCTGAGGAACCGATCAGGCCAATTTGACTAATCACTCACCCAGGACAGCCCAGAAAAGGGGAACAGCACCTCCCTGTCAGGACCGGTGTTTTACTGAGAAGTCCCAAATTCCCCTTACAGCCCACCCTAACAGTTCCCCCTCCTCTGATGGACCGGAATGGCCCTCCCTCGAGCTCCCTGTCTTCTCCAGGCAGCTGCGCTGCGTGGACCTTCGGGAGGACAAGCTCCAGGGCCCCTCGACCCTGGGAGCCTGGCCGTCCTTCCCACCAGCTGCAGCACAAGTCAGACCTTTCTAGGTCTAGTGGCAGCTGCTGAGAACAGCGGGCCACACTTGGCTTTGGCTTTCTGGGTATTTACATCCACCACCCTCCAGTGTGGATTTGAACTGGATATGGGACCCGTGGATATGGAGCATGTTAATGTGGCCTTCGCTGTGTTGACTGTCCTTGAGACAGCCGTCACTGGGCTGCAGGACAAAACCTCCACGGAAGGCCTGACTCCCCAACTGCTGTTCATCATACTGAATTTTAAAGTGGCCAGACAGGGGTTCCACCCGCGAAGGGATTCCATCTGTCAGTGTTTCCTTTTCTCTTTCTTCCACTGCCCATTTCTTCTGACCCTCAGCAAAGTCTAGGTATTCGTGGCAATATTTTAGTTTATTTAGGGTCTCGCTCTGTCATGCAGGCTGGAGTGCAGTGGCTAGACACAGGCACCATTGTAGCTCACTGCAGCCTCAAACTCCCTCCTGCACAGTTGTGCCACCATGCCCAGCTAATTTTTTTTTCCTTTTTTTAGAGACAAGATCTTGCTATATTGTCCAGCTGGTCTAAAACTCCTGGGCTCAAGCGATCCTCTCACCTCAGCCTCCCCAGTAGCTGGGACTAGAGTGGCGTGCCTCTGAGCCTGGATACCACGGTGATATTTTAAAGATAAGTCACCTCTTCTCCTGGACACGTTGTCATTTTTCATTTAACACAGCATGAGGAAGGCCTTTATGGAACTTTCCATGGAGTGGGGAAGTCTTGAACTGTAACATGAGATTGAATTTGTGTGATAGGTGCATGTCACACCGGGAATCGGCTGGTGTCATGCTCCCCAGCCTGGTGCTCAGGGCGCGGGCTGGACAGGAGGAACCAGCTGTACGAAAGTGGAACCGCGAGATTGCTCTGCCTGCTGCCCAGGAAGGTGAGGGGCCCAGACACAGGGAGATGTTGGCTCAGATGACTCCCCCGCAGCCTCCGGCAAGAGGGCTGACAGTGGTGATGCCGTCGTCCTCATCCATTGCTGAACGCGTCCCCACCTGGCGCTTCCTGATCCTGGGCTTGGGGGAAGGAGGGACCCAGCCCGGCCCAGCGACACCAGTGCTTCCGTCCTTCTCCAGCCAGTCCTGCCCGGCCCGGCGTTGGACGCTCTCCTCGCCCCGCTGCAGCCCGCACGCTCCTGCCCACGCGTCGTCTCCGCCAGCCACATCTGCGATCCGCCCGCTGGACTCTGTGATGTTTTTAAGAGCCGTTGCCCGCAGTGTAGCCCCACGTCATTCTCCTTCTCCGCCTGCACTGTGCCCACACGAGCATTGAGTTAAAGCGACTGCGGCACAAACATTCCCTTGTCACACGCATGGCTCGCCCGACTCAGTAAGCGAAAGAGCCTTGCAGACCCCACCGTGTCCGGCCCGGCCGCCATCCCGATGCGCACCTGACAGAAACGCCCAGGCGCACTGCACTCTCCCGTGCCCCTGTGTCGCCCGGCACAGCCGAGCATCAGGCAACAGGACACCGGCCGATTCCCGATGCGACGTGTGTAGCAAGCCGTGTTGTGAGTCCAGACTTCCCCACCGCGTGGGAAGTTTCGTAAAGGCCCTTTTCACTGTGCCATGTGGAAACCGAGTGTGTCCTGGAAGTGCACACACGTGTGTCTCGCTCGCTGTGAGCAACCCACATGCCATTCGCAGCAGAAGGGCAAGTAGGATGTGACGAGTCAGCCGGTGGAAGAGTGCTCGGCGATGACAGCGAATGAACCGCAGCCACATGCAACCACACGGATGACCCCTCCTGCGTTATTTTGAACGAGAGCAGCGGGACACAAACGGGAACTTGCCGTGTGACTCTACGTGAAATTCAAAACCAGGCAGACTCACCTGCGGTCTTTGGAGTCAGGACGGTTGGGCAGGGAGGGCGCGGGGGTCCTGGCCGTGCTCCGCTACACAGGCCGGCTCGCTTGGTGGGAACTCACCAAACTCTACGCTTGCGATTTGTATCCTTCTTTGTATGTACGGTATATTTCGAGACAAGGTTTTCTGGAAAAATCCTGCTCCCCAACCACCAAGTTCACTTTGGATTTGGTGCCATTTAGAAACTTTTTATTTCAACCAATTCCCTGTTGTCTAAGTGACCTATTTCTTCAACTGTTCCCAAGGGCTGCTTCTGGCGCACACAAGCTGCGAGGACTTCCAGGCTTGTGTCTTGTGTTTGACAGCCTCTTCCCACATAGGTCTACTCCAAAGCACTTCGCAGCACTTACTGGCACGGTTAGCAGGAAAGGCAGTAATTTTCCCCCTTCCTTTATTGTTTGGAGCCCAGGGGTAGGGAACAGACGGCAGCGCGCATCCTGACGGTGCGTCGGGCTCTTTCACGCCAAGGGTACCATCTCGTGTCTGACTGATCTCTTTGAAGGTGGGGAAACTGAGGCTTAGGAAGGTCATGGTCTTGCCCAGGCTCTCAGAAAGCATAATTCCATATCACTGCCCATCAAACCACGCTCGTAAAGTGGGTACTTTTCCAGGGAAACAGGAGTTTTCCAAAATGTGACCACTGACCACATGATTTTCACCGTGACCGCACAACCTCTAAGGAAGACCAGAGGGAAAAGGAACACAGGCCCACCCAAAGAAGCTGAGAGCACCCCTCCCCTCAGCTTTCCACGGCCCCCGGGCTCCCTCCCGCCCTGCCGGTCTAGCTCTCTGAGCTGGTGGGTGGTGGGTGCTCCAGGAGGAGCTTCCGTGCCTGACCGCCCAGCCTGCACGGCAGAGCCTGTCCCTCTCCTGCGGCTGTCCCTGTGTCACTCCAGCGGAGCAGCACACTCAGCTCCCAGACATCTGCCCTGCTGTCCTTCCTCAGGCCCCTCACTCTACATATTCCTTACTTTTAAGAAAACAGACTGAAAGCCTGCTTTCCTATAAAAATGTGAAACTTTCATAAACCTGGCTTGTGTCCAGTGTGCACTGGTGAATGGCTTCTCTCCCCCGGGAAGTGGATTTGGGATTGCTTTGGCTCGCAGATGTCACCCCTTAACCTCCAAGCTGCACATTCTTTGCCGCACCACGGAGCCATCACGCCCAGCCCTGATGCCCTGTCCTCCTCCAGGGCCAGAGGTCATGCGTGAAGCCACGCCCGTCTCTGTGACTGCCAACGCCCAAGGTTGGAGGACCGGGGCCAAGGGCAGCGCGCTGAGCCCCCCTGCATTCAGCTCCCGCCTCCCACTTAGCAACGGATCTGTGCCCAAGCAAAGGATGAGGTGGCCCTGTCAGGAGTGGTAGGTAAAGACTGGGGTACAACTAAGGTTCCGCACCTGCCCCGAGAGTGGCGCTCACCTGGTTATGCATTAACAGGGGACTGGCCACGTGGCAGGCCCAGGGCTGCAATCGAAAACCAAATGGGCATGTTTATAGCCAGCAGCCTTCCAATAAATTACCTCTCCTGCCAAAAATGTGCCCTCTCCCCTTTTTCATGTCAGCCTTGTCACAAAGCTGAAATGACAGGTGAGCAAACAGCAGGGGCCATGGGCTTGGAAAACTCCTGCTTCTTGGCAGGTCCACACAGTCCCCTCAGCCTGACCCGAGCTGCATTATCGCCTGGGAACAGTCTGTGCAGATAACGGGAACCACCGAGGGTGGGCTGGTCTGCCCGGGAGCCCAGAGAGGCCCAGGGAGGGGGACAGGAGGAGGTGCAGGGGCGCAGGGGAGGCAGGGCCCTCAGGCTCGGGGAGAAACCTGCGCCTTCTTCCCAAGGGCGCACAGTGAAGCTTCTGTGTCTGAGGGTGTCAGGAACCAACATCCAAATTTTCAAAAAAATTATGATAAAATACATATAATGCAAACTTAACCATCTCGATCAGTTTTGTTTTTTTTTTTAAGAGACAGAGTCTCACTTTGTCACCCAAGGCTAGAGTGCAGTGGCACAATCATAGCTCACTGCAGCTTCGAACTCCTGGGCTCAAACACTCCTCCTGCCTCAGCCTCCCAAGTAGCTGGGACTACAGGCGCATGCGACACCACCCCCAGCTCCCCAGATAATTTAAAAACGTTTTTTTTGTAGAGTCAGAGTCTTGCTATGTTGCCCAGGCTGGTCTCAAATTCCTGGCCTCAAGCCATCCTCCTGGTCTCAGTCTCCCGAAATGCTGGAATTATAGGTGTGAGCCACTGTTCCTGGCTCATCTTAACCCTTCAAGTGCACAGTTCAGTGGCAGTAAGTACATTCACATTGCTGTGCAGCCACACTGCCATCCGTCTCCAGAACTCTTTCCATCTTGCACAACTGAAACTCTGCACCCATTAAAATAACTCCCCATTCTCCCCTCCCTCAGCCCCTGGCAGCCACCATTCTACTTTCTGTCTCTGTGAATTTGACTAGTCTACAGACCTCATAGATGTACAATCATATAGTATTTGTCTTTTTGTGGTTGGCTTATTTCACTTAGCATAATGTCTTCTAGTTTCATTCATGTTGCAATATCTGTCATGATTTCCTTCCTTTTGAAGAAATAATATTCCGCTGTAACCATACACCACATTTTGTCTGTCCATTAATCCTTTGACAGACCCTCGGGTTGCTTCCACCTCTTGTCTGCTGTGACTAATGCTGCAGATACCCAACATCCAGACTTTCAAACCATTGGAAGCTACAAGGTATGCCTGAGTATGGACTCCCACGCTGGTGTGAAGGCAGGCAGGGGGTGCCCAGTCCTCGGGGCCATGCTAGGTGTGAAGGATGGGCCGTGGGCGGAGGGCAGGAGATAGCACAGGAGCCGTGTAGCCCAGCTTCTGGAGGCCAAAGCTGGCCAGCCCTGGCCTGACCCAGCCCGTCTGCAAAGAGCGTCTAATATGATCTCAAGGCAATTTTGCCAGCCTTGGCTTTGGCCTGGGATTCTCAGTCTGGGATCTGGTGACCCTTCACTAAGGTGCCCTTTGTTCTGGTTTTCCTGGGACAGCCTCAGTTTACCCCTGCTGTAACAGTGCTTGCTCTCCCTGTCACCACTGTCCCCATCTCTAGCCTTCCCACCTCAGCCCCTCCTCTGCTGTCCCATATAGTCTCAGGTGCAGCCGAGTCAGCACTCGGAGCCTCGGAGACGATGGTCAGGGTCCCACGCCCGACCAGCCAGGCTCTGACACCCGGACACTGCAAACCACAGCTGCCTTGCCCATGGGATGGGGATGGTAACCACACCCACTGTATGTATGTTTTGTGACCTTCAAATGTGCAAGACTACATGAGACAGAGTTGCTGTGTTTAAGAGATCTAGGTCGAAAATGTAGAGTGGACGAGAATAAGCAGGAAATGCCAGCCCTCAGGACGAAAACCAGGCTCCACACAGACTCGTTTGTGGACATGCAAAGCTCATGAAAATCACCAGCTACATGAGCGAAAGTGCTGGTGACGTTCCATGACAGTGACGACAACGGCTAACAATTGCTGAATACTGCTCAGCATCGTAGGACGTGCACCACCTCATCCGATCCGATCCCGGAGTTTTGGGAGCCTCAATTTATAGGTGAGAAGACCGGGCTCAGGCTGGATGCTCACGGCAGTGAGTGTGAGCACTAGGTGTAGAGCCGGCAGGTGACAAGGCTTGTCTCTGGGCCTCTGCGCGTCACAGTCTCTTGATGTGTGGAAAATGTTGGCGGCCTCCTGTCTTGGGTGATGGGACCCTGTGCGCCTGTCCTACAGGGATTGCGGTCCCCAGAGCTTCTCCTCCCCTGTCTCCCACACACTCCCTGCTGAGAGAAAAGCCATCCCTTCTCCCAGGGGCTGCAGCTGTTGGCACAGGAGCTCTCTGGCCTGGAGACAGCAGAGGACAGGAAATGGCCCGGCTGATGGGGTTTCCTGAAAGACCGCTGCTTCCGTGGACTGAATTACCCGTGAAAATCGGCTCCAGTCTTTCACTCCAGCGTCATTTGGGTACATTTAGGACACGAACCTAAATAACATGGCCTATTAACTACAGGCGCCCTACATCCTATAGGACAAGTCACTGCACTTCTGCCTACCTTGATGGCTTTTGGCCAAACCACTGTTGACCGGTGTGGATGACCAGCACTTTGGGACATCTTTGATGCTGCCAGCTGCTTGTCCTTGGTCCTCAGTGACAGCTCTGCCCCATCTCTGCTTCTCCACTATACTTGCCGAGGCTTCTTCATCCCCAGCGACTACAGCCCTGAAGCCACTGGATCCCACCTGCGCGTGGGGGCCCTGCTGGGCCTTGTGCTGGCCAGGTGCACGGCCTGCTCGTGGGGGGGTCCTTCAGCTCCACCGGTAGCACTGCTCCCTGGGCCACCCTCCTCAGCTCCCGTGCCCTGTGGGCCCTGGGGCAGGCACCTTGCAAGGTCCCTCAACCAGCGTCAGCCCCCACCCTCCCGAACGCAGAAGAGCTGACGTGGAGAGCACAGGCGGGACACACTGCAGAACACGCGCACGGCTCAGGGACACCGCGTGCAGGGACTCGTAAGGATTCGCTTTATGCGAGGCAACGAGGCAGGGGCAGAGAACCGGGAGAGACAAGATGAACATCCCCCGAGGTGGTCGCTGAGGAGGAGGATGTGGGGGGACATTTGCCAGTTTGGGGCTCTGTGGGGGGGTTCTATGCAGGGGGTCCAGCTGTAGGTTTCAGGCTGTAGGCCACCCTGAGGGTCCTTCTTTTTCTTTAATTGCTCACCAGTTGGCTGGAGCAGAAGAGATGAGAGACTTGGAATTTTCCCCCCATTCCATTTTGTTATCCTTTGATTTCGTTGCCTTTTATGGCCTTGAAGGCAAGCACTAGACAAAGGCGAGCCGGACGGCATGCACCTTGCGTCCTGCTTCTCTCCTCCGCCCCAGCTCCGGCGCGCTGCGTGTCTCTGCTGAGCGCCTGCGGCGCCGCCCCTTTTCCTTCATCTAGTCATCATTCCACAAACTCTTTCATTTTTGTATTCATTATTTATTTCAGGATATTATGGGGATGCAAACATTTTGGTTACATGTTATGACTCTCACAGCACTTGCTCCTTCTGTACCGTGTGAGCAATCAACGTGCCCTGCCCGGAGCACATCGGTGTCCCCAGAAGACTGTGCCATCACACCGTGCACCTCCCTCGGCTTTGAGCATCTAAGCTGCTCTGACACTTGCCAGGGAAAGGCGACTGAGAAAATGCCCGGAGCGCGGCAGTAGTTAGAACTCTGTCTACTTCTGCTACACTCAGAGAGCTCAATTAATTTCCCCAGAGAATAAAACAGAAGTCAAAATAAATATTTCCAAAGTTACATTTTATGAGGCACTACTCAAATGCTATTCCTTCTTCCCTTTTCTGGACTCAACATAGAACATCACTTTACTCCGGGGCGTCGAATGGCTCTCTATTTCTCCCTGATGGAATTCTTCTCGTCCCCCGTGCCCCGGGCCTCCCCACCCGCGCCCACGCGGAGAATTTCGGGCAAGGGAGGGGAGGTTGCTTCTGACCATAGGTAAGACTCCGAGCAAATTCTGCTAATCTCAGGGTTTGGTGAGACTCTTTGCTCAGAAACTTTATGACCAGTGGGAACTGATGGTTTGTGTTTGCTCTTCAAATAAAGAGACCTTGGTGGCGGAGGAGGGCATTTTCTGCAGGGCTGCTGACTTTTGAAATCTTGAGCCTTCTTCCTTATCAGGCCCGTTTATTACAGGTTTCATAAATGTTTTATGAGGGCTTGGCGAGGCACTGCTGACCAGGGGTGGTGGCAGCTGTCTCCAACTTTCCACATTGTTGACAAGATCAAAGGACAGATTTACCACCTGATAAGATAGGAGGATAAGACAGGGCGGAATCCCGAACCGACTTCTTGCCTCATGCACACGGGCAAACAGAACTGGCTTCATGGGGCACTTTTTTCTCCCCCTGCCTGGAGTCCTTTGTTTCCTGCATCATTCGTAGAACCTACTGGACCTCCCAAGTAATCGTTGCCACACAGCCAGTGGCCAGCTCTTCTTCATGTTGATAATTTTAGAGATTTTTTAAAAAAGTGTATATTTTCAAGATTTAAAGATATCTGAGCACTTCAACCCCTACTTTGTTCATACAAATGACATTCATTTAAAAGTATGTACCACGGTTAAAAAAAAAAAAAGGAAAAACATGTGCATGAAAATAATTTATGACCAAATAAATCATCTCTAGAACATTTATATTTTCAGGTAGAGAAATTGTATTGACTTTATTTCTGGGTATTGTTGACTTTTTACTACAATTGCCTTGACAATATTTGAAAATGTACTTTTAATATATCTCATTATTCGTGGAAATTGGAAACTTTCTTTTAACACTAGAATGCTTTATTATTATTATTTTTTTAAGAGACAAAGACAAGGATTCTCCCTTGAGTTAAAAAGAAGTTTCTCTGACTTTCCAGAAACACCTCACTGTGCTGAAGGTTTCTCTGTGGCTCTTCTACCCCTTGCAACCCTGTTGGTGTCAGGCTAAACGGATGGAGCCTGAGGCCTCCGCCTGTTTGGGGGATCACCCTGAGAATACCGGGAATGCCTGGCAGCGGTGACACCGCACCCGGGTAACGCGTGACAGCTGCCAAGCTGTCCTCAGCAAAGTATTAAGGAGCTACTGCATAATCCACGTTGTCCCAGGAAGGTTCTAGAGCAGACCTGGGGACTTGCGAAGACACAGCTCTGCCTCCCTGGGCTCTGCGTTTTGGCCTCTCAAACCTCCCTTCTCCCCATCCTGAGGGTCTCCTCCCCCCGCCCCGCAGCTCCCTGATTTTTCTCTGCCATGGCACGCCCGTGTCCCCCTCCCACTTCCTAAGCAAGGCCGCCTCTCTTCCCTGCTCTGAGCTCCCTTTAAAATGCACCTGCAGTGTGTCCTGAGGCCTCTTGGAAAGCAAGTTGATAAATGAAGCCCCATTCAGGGGAGAATGCCGGGCAACACTCTCATTTATTAAACACTGCTTCTCTCTCCCAAACTGACAACTTCACAGAGAATCCAGTGGTAGCGGCAGCGTTTCGGCCTTGAGTAGGGGATCAGCCCCGTGTCCCCACCCTGTGCACTAGCCAGGCCCTGGCTCTGTGAATTCGCATGTGGGAGGATGAAAGCACACCCCTGTCCTGGTCAAATGCTTCCTTGAGTGGCGTGGGGTTGTCACAGGGACTGAAGGACCAGCCTTGGACTGGATCAGGCCTGGAAAGCTTTACAGGGGAAAAGATGTCTGGAAACAAAAGCATTTTGGAAAACAAAAAAAGGAAAAGTAGAAGCAGGGAGCAAATGGCCATGGGGGGGTTCCAGGACACAGACTCCCAGCCAGGCTTGCCACACTGGGAGCTCAGCGTCCAGGAAGAGGCTGGAGCCAGCGCTTCCCCCAGGCTGGTGCGTGGGGCTGAACGGCACAGGTGACCAAGGTGTGCGTGCCGCATGGCCGAACCCGCCTCTAGGAAGTGGGGCCTTTTTCTAGAGTGACAGGAGCACCCGGAGTGCTGAGGCAGGTCATGCTGAGCCAGTCCCTGGCAACCTCTGGGTGACATGGCCCTGAGAAAGTCCCAGGGGCTGAGAGGGGGGCTCCACCTGAGGCTCCTCCCCCCAGAGCCAGCAAAGGTCTCTGGCAAGAGCCCCTCTGTCCCTCCCCCTGGGAGCCTCTTTACCTTGGGACACACCATGGCTAAGTTCAAGCAACTCAAGTCGAAGCATCAAAGACTGTAACACGGTTTTCTACATAGAGAAAGCCCCAGTGGATCATCAGTCAAGGGCCTTAGGGAACATGAGTGGGGCTGACAGGAGAAAGTGGATTGGAGAGAAACAGAGCTACTTCTGCGAAGGCACAGGTTCCTTTTGGGAGTGTTGGGCTCAAAACCACAATTTTGGCCCTAGATCCCTTCGATGTGGCTGCCGGCCGGCTGCAGGCCACACAGGAGGCAGAGCTTTCGGGGCAAACGGTGCAGCCGCCCCTTTCTCCTCCCCCCGAGAAATCTGGCACATCCTTCCCACAAGGGCCTCTGAAAAGTGGTCTCCTTGCAGGAGGCCTCCCAGTGACAGGAAGCTGGGAGCTGGGTGGCTCAGGATGGAGTGGTCCAGAGCCTCTTCCTGTGGAAGGGACAGAGGTCCCCAGACCTGCTGTGCCCGGGGGCGGCAGGCACTCGGGAGGGACCACAGCTGCCAATCAGAGCAGATGGCAGCTCAGGCCCTCGGCGCCCGATTCTCATGGTCGAGTCCATGGGGTCCAGGCTGCGGTTGGGCAGGGATAGGCGTTGAAGAAGGCCTAGAAGGGGACTTTTATTATCTGCAGAATTGCTTCCGAAACATTATCAGCGCAGATTATTGGCCACAAATTTTCATCCGAAATCAGAGAGTAATAGGCTTTTACAGTGCCGTAAAACGCGCATTAGCCGGTTCTGGGGCTGTCTCACCTCCCATTTACTCCACCGTTTTATCAATATTGCCATAATTTGACACTTGTGAATAGAGGAAGATTGTAAAGTGTCCATAGATCCCCGTACTAAATAGAGATTAGGATTACTACTAAGTTTAAACCCTAGTAAAAGATAATTAAGTTGATGGATGTGGCTATAAATCTCCCTTTTATCAAGGGCTTGCTCTCGCGCGCAGTCTCTGGCCTTATTATTTTACAGCATCATTAATGCCCAGGCAGAACCTGCGTCTCCAGTGGATGCTGCTGCCTGTGGAGTGAGGAGACAGCGGGAAGTTCCACTCGGCCAAAAAGTCTGCATGTGCTCTCCCTGTCCCCTCTTCTTTCACGGTGACGCCCAGCCAGTGTGTGAGTCTGCACGCGGGGACCACCTGGAGCCCAGGAGCAAGGACAGGTAGCCCAGGGGCCGTGCCCCAGCCCCCTGCCCTTCCTGGTCCTGACTCTTTTTAGTGGTGGGCCCTGGGCACCTAAAGGCTGCCATTTCTCGTCCTGTCAAATGCAACCCTTTTCCAGATGCCCCTATGGGGCCTGTGCTCTCTGCAGACAGTGTCACAGGTTACCCAATAACGCTGCCTCTGGGACAATAAAAACACCAAACCATGATTCAACAGAGGCAGCTGAAACAAACATATTCCCAAAAGGTGGCTGCAGTCAGTGCTACACTAAAAGGGGTGACCTTGGATGGTGGCCTGTACCCGACCAGCTCAGCCCTGCAAGGAGGCTCACTCACACACAGCGGGCAGGGGTAGCAGGGAGCCTTTGGCAAGGGTGGAGGTGGGCAAGAGGGTTGTGCAGAGAGAGTGGGCCCTGGGGCGGTGGTGTCACAGGGACAATTTCTCTCTGGGGACACGTCTCTGGGCTGCCATGCTAAAGAGTAGTCAGTGTGGCATCCTCCCCCCCACCGCACTCTTCCCCCACATCCATGGCTGATCAGAGCTTTGGCCAGTGGAAAAACCAGAGATCCAAGGAGTGCTGCCTTTCGGCCTAGAGTGGACTCATGGTGGGGGCAGAACTCGCAAACGCTGAGCCTGTGCGTCTGCCAAAAACTGGCTCATCCTCCATTTGGTCCCTTCTCTCCAGGGACTTCCCAGTAGTCTTCTCAGGGCCACTGGGAGGACCTGACATGGTTGTACTTGCTACCAATCCATTTCCCTTGTGTGGCAGTGTTGGCAGCCAGAAGCCAGGGCTCAAGGGCAGGCAGGGAGGAGAAGGTGGAGTGGGTGGTAGGGAGTGGATGCAGCTGGCTCCAGGCTGGCTTGTGCCCTTGGCGCTCCAGGTACCACCCAGAGTCAGATGGTGGCTTCGTTAGGTGCTAGTCCTCCTAGACCTCCCAGAGACCCTATTAGGCCTCAAGAAGGGATTTACTTAGATAGCTTCAATGCCTTTGAGTTCCAGCTGATCTGCACCCCATTATTTATGCAACAGAGGGTCCGAGGCCAATGCTCTTTTGCACACCTGCTCCTCAGCTTGACCGTGACCTTGGCTTGGTCTCTGGGTAACTGGGCGCAGGGCCTTTGGACCAAGTTCTCGGGCTGCTGGGCAAGCCACGCTCTTTGGTTGGCCTTGACTGCAGAAACTGGGACATGAAGAACAAGGAAATAGTCCTACAGAAGAGTCATCTGGGAGAGACTGGATTTGGCTATAGCAGATAAACACACTTTTTTTCTTTTTATTGCCTGAAGCTAAGTGATATGTACCTTGGTTGGGATTAGCAGGCTGAAAGTTCAAGAGATAAGCAGCTCCTCTTGGCGTGAGCGATCGGTGGGGCTTATTTGGGAGGCCCTGGATCTGCTGGTCACCTTTGGAACTTTCAGGTGGCCAGGCAGGTGCAGGGCCCGGTTCCCCTTGCCTGTTTCACAATCGCCCGCAGCAGCAGCCTGAGCAGAAGAGCCGGCCCCACCTGCCCCTCGGCTTCACCTGTCCCTCGGCTTCACCTGCCCCTCGGCTTCACCTGTGTGCGCGATGCCGCCGCTGCTTCCTGATCCTGAGACCCAGAGTGGAGCTGAGCAGCACACACGTGAACCGCGCTCCCCTTCGTGGTATCACGGGAGAGAGGGAGCCTCGGTTAGGACGAAGCCATTCTGAGCACTTGCGTGGTGTGCTTGTCCTGCCCCAGCCCACCGAGTGTGGGGAGTGTGCGGGGACGTGTGTGCGCTCAGTAGGCCCCACCCCGGCTGCGCGTGGAGACCAGGCGGCCTGGTCTCAAAACCAAAAAACTCCTCTTTCTCTGTTCAGCGTCTCCTCACTCCCACCCCACTCTGTCAGTGCTATTGAAACCTGTGTGCCAAGCGCTTTCCCGGGCTCCCAGGATGTGGGCCCCCAGGCGGTGGAGGACACAGACAGGCGGGCCCTGCGTGCTGGATGTAGTGACACAGGTGGCCCAGGGCCCTTTGGGACCAGAGAGGCGCCCTAACTCAGCTTCATGTCCTCCGATCCCGGGGTGTGCACGTGTGTGTGTGTGCGTGTGCGCAGGGCGGGGTGGGGCGGGGCGGGGGTTAGGGCGTGGGCAGCATGTACCCGCAGACCCAGGTCACGCTT
>CAUYSK010055177.1:0-22180 GCA_963575035.1 Avahi laniger | reverse complement strand
CCCCCCCCCCCCCCCCCCCCGCCTTCCTAGGCCATCGCAACAAGCAGCGTCCTCACTGGTCTCTGTGCTTCGCAGCTGCCCGAGGGAGCTGTGAAAATGTGATTCGGATGTCACCGTGTCATTCTTTAGAACCTCTCATGGCTCCCTACTTCATCCCGGGTAAAAGCCAAAGTCCTCCGGCCGCCGCAAGCCCCGCGAGATCGGTTCCTGCTCCCTCCCTCGCCCCCGTGCCAGCACACTGGTCCTCCCTCGCCCGGTGCCCATAGGCAGGGTCTGCTCCTCACTCAGCTCTCGCTCCTGTCCCCTGTCTGGGACACACCCCCCAGACCTCCACTCCTGAGTCTCCACGGATGTCACCGCCCAGTGAGGCCTCCCCTGCTTGGCTTTCTTCTCCTTAGCACGGAACCCCCCACCCCCCGGACTGTACCCCACTGTTCATCTGTTTCCTTGGCCGTCTCTCCTCTGCCGGAGCATACGTTCCACGGTGCAGTATTTTTGTCAGTTCATTCACTGTTAGGTCCCTAACCAAAACAATGCCCAACATATAGTAGGTGCTGCATAAATGCTCACTGAGTGAGTGCACACGTGCGAGGAAACCCAGCAAGGACCTGCGGGGAACGGGCGGTTCACAGACACAGGACAGGAATGGCCAAGGAGCGCACACAAACATGCTCGACTCATCAGCAGTCGAAGAAACGCAAAGTGAAAAGTCCTTCACCTGTCAGACTGGCGGGGATTTCGGTGGCCGACAATGCCGGTGGTTGGCGAGAATGAGGGACAGGCCTCCCACGCCTGGTTTGTGGGAGCGAAAGTCAGCACGACCCTCTGGAAGTTGATCCGGCGGCACAGAACGGGTCAGCGTACCCATGTGTACCCCGACCCGGGCAGTCCAGTTCCGGGAACATTCCCGAGAGACCCGTAGCACTAGTGCACACAGATGTGCAAACCCAGAGGTTCCCTGAGTGCAGTTTATAAATAGCCAAATGCCAGAATCAATCTAAATGGCCACCGACAGGATTAATAATTGATAAACAGTTTGCAGACTGTCCACGCAGCGGGCGTGGAGGACAGGGAAGGACCGTGGAGGAGCCCGGGGTGGCCACACGGCGCGCTGCTGAGTGGACAGGCGAAGGTGGGGAGGGACAGCCAGCACGGCCCACGTTTTACTTCCGAGATACATTGATGAGTGCACAGAAAACAGTCTGGAAGGATCAACATCACACTGGTGAGCGGTGGGCGGTCGATTCTGGGGAGGAAAAGATCGTGGAAGGACTTGGACTGTGTGCTTCAAGGCGAGTGGAAAGGTAACACACAGCAGTGGCACCCACCCTCCCGGCACCAAGAACCGGTTTCATGGAAGACCGTCTTGCCACAGGCCGGGTCGGGAGGTGTTGTGGGTGGAGGGGGGTGATGCGCGGCCCGTTTCCTAACAGGCCACAGACTGGTACTGGGCCAAGGCCCAGGGGTTGGGGACCGCAGGTTTAGAGAATATATTACCCTAATACTCAGAAAAACGGTTTCTTCTTAGGGAGAAAATACCTTCTATGGCTCCCAATATTAAATGGTGCAGAAACGGGCCGCTCCAAGCCCTCCAACGTCCTGCCCTGCCTCATCCCTGGCACCCCCACCCCCGCCCTGGCACCCCAGCACTCTGGGTCCCACGCTCATGAAGCAGTTCTCTGTTCCTGGCTCCTGTCACAGCTCTGTTCACGGGCACACAGGCCCGGCCGCCTCCCCCATGACCTCCTCAGCCTGGACCCTGCTGTCAGGGGGCCAGCGAGGAACCCCAGCACTCCTAAGGCCAGGACTGCTGCCCCAGCCCAGCGAGAACCCCCAGGTCTATGCCCCAGCCACAGCCCGCGGGGGCTGAGGGATCGGGAGGTGCCCACTGGTTGTGGCCGGAGCAGGCCCCTGGCTCCAGGACAACCACCGCAGGCCCTGGAGGCCGCTGGTCCAAGGAGGCCAGGGCAGGCTCAGCAGGCAGGACTGGCCAGAGGAGGAGGGGGTACTGGGGGTTCAGGCCCCTCCCCCAGGGTTGCCAGATCTAGCGATAATGTTGTACGCGCCACGTAATATTTGGGACATGTTTACACTAAAAAACCATTTGTCTGCCTGAAGTTCAAATTTAATTGGACAACTGCACTTTTTCTGACAATCCTAGCCCCGACCCCATCCCAGCCCTCGAGGGACTTGGCAGCCAGCAGAAAGCCTTCACCTGGGATGCCTAGGAGCAGGCCCACCACCACGGGGACCAAGCAAGGGTCCTGGTGCTGGGAGGGGCACCGCTGCCCTGGGGGCGTCCCGCAGAGAGCCGGGAACTTCCAGAGTGAGCGCCATCAGGCCTGCACGTGGCAGCAGCAGAGAAAAGCCAAGTGACAGCAAAGGGGGCTGGACCAAGGACGCGAGCCCCTGAAGCGAAGGCACTCGCAGGTGCACAGCACGAACGGATCCCAGGCAGCGGCAGACAGTGAGCGCGCCGGGGTGTGTCCCGGTGCTCCCAAGTGCCCCGGGCTTGCAGCCGGTGAGGAGGGAGGGCGGGGAGGCCGCCTGCCAGAGGTCCGGAACTCCTCCACAGGAGGCCCCGCGTAGTGTCCCCTGCCATGCCCCGGCAGGGGCTCATTCGCCGAGGGCCAGCCTGGGTCAGGGACCTGGTCCTCACACCCAGAGCCTCCCACCAGCATAGAGGGCGATCCCGCCTCACTTTCCCCTACCTGGGTCAGACGGCGCTGGGAGACAAACAGACTGGCTTCTGAGGGCCCAGGGAGCCGCAGCCGGTCCGTCGCGGTCCCAGCATGCACTGTGGGGACAGAGCAGGAAGGTTAGCATGGGCAAAGTGGGGGCTTCCGCTACCCTGCGGTGAGCCCACCTCAGCACGGGGTCCCCAGGGCAGATTCCCACTGCCCAGCCCAGCAGGGCTCAGCACTGGCCCCTGCCCATGGCGTGGGCCTCCCTTCCCTTCCCCGGCACCCCGCAGAGGCCAGCTCTTAACGGATCACACCCTCAGGAGCGTGAACGCCGGCCTGGCCTTCAAGACCCTGGCCGGGCCCCTGCCTTCTCGATGCCTCTCAGTGTCCACCGTGGGTCAGCCCCGCCTCTGCAAGTGCTGCGCACACTCACGGACACACAGACGGCCACCCCACTGTCTCTGAGTTCCCACGGCTGCCCACCAGGTCCGCGCCTGGCCTCTTGGAAGCATCGTCACACATCCTCAGCCCCAGCCCCTGCAGCACCCTCAGCGAGGTCTCCAAGGCCCCATCTGCAGCCGGCCCTCCCGTCTCAGCCTGTGGTCTCCGGCTGGCTGACCCCCCATGGGAGCACTCTCTCCTCATGACCCCTGACCCTCCTCATTCTTCAGCCAATTCCCATCAGTCCTCCCAGACATGCCACAGGCCACGGGCTCCTTCCTCCCTCTCCTCTCCTGGACCCTCCTGCCACACCCACACTTCGGCCACACGCTGCGGATGCCCCAAGCGGCACCCAGCACTCCTGGAGGAGGGTGAAGCCCCTCAACCTGGCCCACAGGGCACTGCCCACTCCGGCCTGGACCCATCGTCCCCCTCCTGGCCCCAAGGCCGCCTGGGTCCTTCTCCTCAGCCGGGTCTCAGCTCGAGGCACCTCCTCAGAAAGCCTTCCCTGACCACCGTGTCCCACTGCCCTGACTGAGCTGTCATTTGGTGACAGATGGAGAGTCCCTCCCGTCGGGTGTGCCGAGGTATAACTGACCCGCGGGGAAAGGGACTCCTGGCGCACAGTTCTGAGTCTTGACAGCGACGTGCAGCCACTGCCACCACCCGGCACTCGAGCCTATCGCCCCGCAGTCCCCTGTGCTGTCCCCGTGGACTCCCCGTGGACTCCCCGGGGAGTCCACTCCCCCGACTCCCCGTCCCTAGCAGCCCCTGATCTGGTTTCTGTCCCTGTGGTTTGTCTTCTCCAGAGTGGCGCACTAATGGAGTCACCTGCACGCAGCCTTCTGAGTCTGCACAGTGCGCCTCGGACCGGCCTGTGTTGTCTCTCGCACCAGAACCCACCCTTTCCATTGCCGAGGAGCGTTTCGTTGCTTGTCCATTCAGCAGGTGAAGGACCTTTGGGTTGTTTCCAGTTTGGGGAGGTTATGCATAAAGCCACCATAAATAGTCACATGCAAGTTCTCGCGTGAATGTAGGTTGTTACTTCTCTTGGGCAAGTACCTAGCAGTAGGATTGCTGAGCTGTACGATAAGCATATTTTTAACTTTATAAGAAACCGCCAAACTGTTTTCCAAAATGGCTGCAGCACTTTGCGTTCCTGCCAGCAGCCTCCAAGCGTCCCCGCTGTCCCTATCCCTGCCAACACTTGGTACTGTCAGTGTTTTAAAGCCAATGTAATATGTGTAGCGGCATCTCACTGGGATTTTAATTGGCATCTCCCTAATAACTAATGACGGTATGCATCTTCCCATGTGCCTGATTTTTTTTAGTGCCCTCACTATTTGAAATTAGCATCTCAATTGAACTATTTACCTGTTTATTTTCCATCATAGGTGAGTGCAGAGACCTTGACATTCACTCCCCAAATACCAAGAATCGTATCTGGTACTGGGTAATGACGACGACGGCAATGGTAGCGGAGGCAGCGGTAGCTGACATTTATAGAGCACTTGTCAGTCGCCCAGCACCGCTCTGAACACTTAACAAATATTAACTTGTCCGATCCTCACCACCATTCTAAGAGATACAGAGGCTATCAACACTCCCACTTTACAGAGGAGAAAACTGAGGCCAAGAGAGGTAACTAGGTCACCCAAGGTCACACACCTAATAAGGGGCTGAGCCAGGCTCTGATCTCAGGTATTCTGGAGTCAGAATCTGTAGCTGTCCTCAGGACATTAGATGGCCCACAGCAGACACGGGACATATCCCAGGAAGAGGGAACGAACAGGAAGTCATGGTCTTGGCTCTTCCAAAACCCTTGCTCTGAAAGTGGTCGTGCAACACCCTTGTTACCGGAGACTTCCACTGTTCAGTGCGTGTCAGCACGCTTCCCTGGCGTTTCCCCAGCCCCTTACAGCCAGTGAGGCCATGTGAGGCGTCTCACTGGGCTGTGAACAAAAGCGACACATGGCCTTGCGGGGCCCAAGCACGGAAGAGCCAGTGTGTGACTCTACACCTTCTCTTCTCTACCGTGGTGACGGGAGGCCGCACGTTCCAGATGAGGCAGCCACGAGATGGAGCTTCTGGCAGCCTGAGTCCCTGTGTGACTGCAGGGACCAGACTGGACACATAATGTGAGCTCACGCGGGAAAGGAGGAAAGAAGGGGGAAGCTGTGTCGCATTGAGTCACTGGAGTTCAGAGAGTGCCTGTCCCACCACACCCCGACTGGTCTCTCGCGGGCACCATAGCCTCTCCGTATGTGGTTAGAGAGTAAGTTTGGATGACTTTCTGGGTGCGAGAAATTAAGCCCCAGTTGGAAGCCTCTAAATAGCTAAAACTTCAGGAGGACAGAATAATCTCAGTCCCCGAGCTGAAGCATTCCCTACACACAGGAAACGGGGATGCTTCCAGCCAGCAGTGGGACCCACGGGCGGGACCACGGCTGCAGGGAGGAGGGAGGTGTGAGCTGAGGCAGGTGGGGGCATCTCCGTGACAGCTGAGGCCTTGGCCTGCACTCAAGGGCCTGACCTTGCCTTCAGAGCAAAGGCTGGGGCATCTTCTGAGTGTTTTCCTTGACTCAGCTCTCGGAAAGGCTCCGGAGCCCAGACCCATCCGCCCTGGACAGACAGCTCAGGGGAAAGGCCCTGCAGGGCCTGGGAGCTGCGAGCTTAATTGTAGGGTAATATTTTGAGCTTGTTGGCACTTTACTTTGGCAATTATCACTTTAAATGTTGTGTGCTCCTGCGGGACAACACAGGGAACAGGGAGAAGAGGCAGCCCCTCAAGACAGCAGGGCACCGGCAGGCATCCAGGGAGAGCCCTGACGTTTGTGAACGCTCCCGTGACTGCCGCTTTTCCTAGGAGTGAGACTTGGCCGCGGTAGAATATCCCCTGCCCCAAAAGCAGGTACGACCCAGCTTCTTCAAGGCCCTCAGAAAGGCTCTTCTTGCAGGAGGGTTTGCAGTCTGAGTCGGAGGCGGAGCCGCGCTGGGCCGAACATGCAGGCTCCTGCAAGATGCCTGACCAGAACAGCCCTGGCGGGGGCCCTGAGTACAACATGGATCGCTTGCCCTGAATGGTTTCTGCTGATTGATTGGGCTTTAATTCACTGTCTGGCAAGGCTCGGGCGCTGGAGACAGAGGACAAAGGTTCAGAGCAAATGGTAAAGGAAGTGCCCGTGGGGAATTGGGGGACAGCCAGCATAGGAATGAGGGGACAGGTGGAGAGAGGACGGAGGGGGAGGAGGAAGGAAAGCAGCATACACCCCAAGGTGAGGGGTGGCACTGTCATAATCATTACTGTCATCACAAACAGCACCCAGTGAGCCCATTATTATCGGGGCTCAGCGCCTTCCATGTGTGAACTCATCTACTTCCCACAAACACCTCTGGGGGGCGCTGTGGTTAGCCTCTTTCTCAGCAGGGGAAGCCGGAGCGCACAGGCGCGAATGAGACCGGGTGTCTGACCAGGCAGGCTGGCTCCAGCACCGGCCCTAATAGTCTCTGATGAAACTGGGCCGGTCGTGTTAGAAATGAACGGAATCTCCCTGATGCCACTGGCAGGAATTTTGTCCGGGAGTGGTCAGATCTAAGTTGCCAAAAAATTCCTCTTTCTGCCACTTACTAGCTCTGAGACCTTCAGCAAGTTGCTTAACCTCTCTGGGTCCGGTTCCTCAACCATAAAACCACATTTCATAGGGCAGCAGAGACTGAAGAGCAAGTGTGTGCATAGCGTCTCGGACGGTACTTGACAGAGAACAGATATCCCACACAGAGCAGCTGCGCCCCCAGAGCCACAGTGCACGCGCGCCCACCTCCAGAACTTCCAGCGTGATGTGCGGGTGCACATATGTGCTCAGGTGGACATGTGTCCCTGCCAAGGCAAGCACTCGTGTGCACCTGTGTGCATTTCCTTTCCTAGTCCTAGCCCCAGCTCAGGTGGTGGCGGCCCCAGCCATGCAGTCCCCCATGCCAGTCACCCGCGAACCCTGCCTCCTTCCCTCTGTCACCCTCTCGTCCTGTCACCATGGTCAGCCAAGTCCTGAGTATTTCTCAACTCATCTTCCCCCCACCCACCCCACACAAGCACAGGGTCTCAGCTGCTTTCTATCCTCCTGCGTGCACCCCGCCCCAGCCCAGCCCACGCAGTGGCAATCACAAGTATGACCTCCTCTCACTCCACCTAAAACCCACACCGGAAGCCCCGCCGGGCCAGACGTGAAACTCAGAAGCCCCGAGGAGCCGTCCGACAGATTTGACTAAACTAAGATCTAAAGCTTCTATGTGGCCAGAGATTCCGCAAGCGAAGGAGACAAACAGCAGACCAGGGAAAATATTTCCAACACATGAAACAGACAAAAGTTTTAAAAATTCCTAATATACTAAAAGCTCCTTCATATCAATAAGACAAAGACAAAAAGGAAAGAGAAATGGGCAAAGGCTACGAGCAGCCAGTTCGCGGGGGAAGAACGTGCGAGTGAGCACCGAAACCGCGGCAAGCTGTTTCTCCAGATTGGCAGAAATTAAAAGGTTGGTGACTCCGGTGCGGAGGGCGGTGTGGGGAGATGGTCACTCCCACAGGCCAAGGCGGGGGCGGGAACCAGACCCCCTGGGGAAGAGCACCGTGGCAGCAGCTCTCAAAACCTAACGAGCAGCCCCTTTGCCCCGGCCACTGCACATCGAGAAATCGTTCCCACGGAAAGGCCCGCGTGCGGCAGCAAGACATGCAGACAGGGATGCTCACGGAAACATCGCTGGCAAGAGAGAAAAACTGGAGACAACCTAAACTTCCGTCAGCCCAGGGCCAGCTACGTAAGTCACGCTCCGTCCATGCCGTGAAACACCAGCCAGCGACGGAAGGAGCACGGCGGATCCGCGTGCCTGGGCGCCAGCAGAGGCCCCCGAGACCGGGCAGTGACCGGTGGGACTGGTGGGGTGATGTGCATGACCTGAGGCCATTTCCTTTTAAAGATAATATACAGTGAGTATGTTTGCAAAGGCACAGAAAACGCTCCGAAAGAGACACCACCGGACCGACAAGAGCGGGGTGCTGGGAGAGTGGGACTTCAGCACAGAGGGTATTTGCCCACTCACAGGACACACTTCTATATTGTCCCCGCTCTTTTTGCTTGAGCAAATACTGCTTTTATGGTAAACAAGAAAAAATTCCTCATTCCATGACAAAGCCCAGACATGCCCCGGTGTGGCACGCGGGTCCCTCAGGACACTGCCTGTGGGCCCCCAGCCGCCGTCTCCGGTGCTGTTCTTACCTTAAATCCAGACACTCCCGCCCCTCCCCCTCGCATGTCCTCCAGGCTGCCCTGGGCCTCTGTCCAGAGTGTGTCCCCCTTCCCGAGTGGCCTTTCCTGCCTTCTGGGCCTCATCTTTTGAGATGCTGCTCACGTGTTGCCACCTTCTAGACAATTCCCCTGAGCATTCCCCGTACTCTGCCTCCATGGGGCCATTGCTTCCACGACAACAGGGACAGTGAACATTCAGGAACTACACTTCGTTACTGGGGACCATGCTGCGTGCCTTACATTGCATTGACTCACAATCCTCACAGCAACCCTCTGAGGTAGGTTTGTTATCAGCCCACTTAACGGATGAGGAAACCGAGGCACAGAGAGGTTACACGACTCACTCAAAGTCACACAGCCAATAATTAGCAGAGCAGGTAAGTGGACGCAAGCAGTGCCCGTGCAGCCCTCCATGGTGCTCAGCACACCGGGCTGGGAATGGGTCCTGCACCTGCCAGGCTCCAAGACTGGCCTGCGAGCTCCACGGGATTTGCCTCGTTCCTCCCCTCCGAACCCCAGCACGGTGGAGCGCAGGGAGGTCTGCTGGGGCTGCAGCCCCCGTCCCTACCCAGCCAGGCTACAGTAGGCGCCTCCGGGCTGGCCTCCTCAGGAGGCTGGGGCCAGCCCCGTTGGGGACTGTGGAGAAGCGGCAAGGAAAGGGGTAGGTTCCTAGAGGTGCGGCCCCTCCGCCCTGAGGACCCCAGACACCCCCCGCGCCTATGTGTGCCGGGCTGGCCAGGCAGCTGCCACGTCAGACCCTGGAGGCCAACAGCCTAAGAGGGGACAGGCAACAAGAGGGGAGGGGCTGGCTTCTGACTGGGCGAGGGCAGGTGAGGGTCTCCACGAAGGAAGCAGCGTCTGGGCCCAGCCTACGAGGGCGAGGGCGCGTGAGCAGATGGAGTTGGCGGAGGGGAGCTCCAGGGGCTGGGGCGGCTTGAGCAAGGGCCTGGAGGTGGGGTGTGGGGTGTGGGGAAGAGTCACTGGTTTCCGCTGGAGCACAAGGCAAGGTGGGAAGCGGCAAGGGATGCGGCGGGAGGGGGCGGGGGGACATGCTGGGGCCCTTAGGGAAAGATGGAGGGGAGCTGCCCCCCGGCAAGGAGGGGTGATCTGGGGAGGGGTGGCTTGGGCCGAGGACCTAGCTTGTTGAGCCAGCTCCGCCTGTGTGGCTGGCAGTGTGACCTGCCTTGGCTCCCTCACCTGCAGACTAAAACCCACTGACAAACCGCTGAGAGTAAAGGAGACAGTGGCCTACCACGCCCGGAGCCCAGGCAGGGAGTGGGCACGGTGCTCCCCACGGGGCCCGCTGTGCTCCCGTGGACTTGCATGTACACTCGCGCTCAGGCTCCCATCCCAGGGCGGTATTCAAGCAAACGCCGTCCCTGTGTCTAAGATTTTTTTTTTTTGAGACAGAGTCTCACTGTGTTGCCTGGGCTAGAGTGAGTGCTGTGGTGTCAGCCTAGCTCACAGCAACCTCAAACTCCTGGGCTCAAGCGATCCTTCTGCCTCAGCCTCCCGAGTAGCTGGGACTACAGGCATGCGCCACCATGCCTGGTTAATTTTTTCTATGTATTTTTAGTTGTCCGATTAATTTCTTTCTATTTTTAGTAGAGACGGGGTCTAGCTCTTGCTCAGGCTGGTCTCAAACTCCTGAGCTCAAACAATCCGCCCGCCTCGACCTCCCAGAGTGCTAGGATTACAGGCATGAGCCACCGCGCCCGGCCCCGTCCCTGTGTTGAAAGTGCAGATTCGAGACAATGTGATTTCAGATCCCTCACCTTAAATCAGCAGAGGAGGCAGACCCCAGGATCTTGGGGTCTCTGCCCCTCCCAGGGCCTCAGTTTCCCCCAGTGCACGGTGGGTAGCTGTCTAAGTGGCTTCTCCAGGCCTGGCTATTCAGAAAAAGCCAGGCCATGGAAAGAGGGAAATGGGTGAGTTCAGGGCGGGGGCGGTTGGAAATCCAGAGGGGTGGGGTCCGGAGGGAGTGAGGCGTTGAAGGAAGCAGAGAACCCTCCTTCCTGGGCTAGTCCCAAGCCCTGAGCCTGCGTCAGTGGCCTCGGCCCCACACCCGCCCCCTGCCTGGCCAGGGCCTTCGCACTTCTCCCCCTCTGAGGACGCCAGCTGTGGCTGCCAGCCCTGCCCCAGGCCCTGATGCCAGTCTGACGGCCCAGGCTCGCCCGAGTGACCCCAGCTCCTACCGGTGCCCCGCGGGGTGGGAGTGGAGGAGCCCTGAGAAGAGAAGCCCCCCACTCTCAGAGCAAGCTCCCCACCAGGAGCACCAGCGCGCAGGCCCGGGGGCAGGCGAGACCCGGGACACAGCTGGCCCGGCTACTTTGCGCTGCTGGCGTCAGGCAAGTCCCCACGCTTCCGTTTCCTCCTCCGTGGAATAGATCCGAAGCCTTCCTCGTACGGAGTCATGGTGGGCCCGGCGCTCGCACGCCAGCACTCTCTCACAGGGGTCCCTGGGCTGGCCGAGAACTGAGGGAGGTGGGGGGGGTCACAGCCAGTTCCTGGTGGGACAATCTGCCCTACACCTCTCAACCCCCCACCATGGCGCCACCGTCCTCCCCTCCTCGGGACCCATCTCAGCTCCCTCACTGGCCCTGCCTCCGGCACCCCCATCTCCCACCTGCTGCCAGAGGAACTCTAAGAGCAGGCCCGTGCCCCCAGGCTCCTCCCCCACCTCAGCTCTGACCTCCTGGCACTGCCATCCCGTGTGCTTGTCACCTCCCCGCCAGCCCTGTGGGCAGGGATCGCATCTCATTCGTCCTGGCCGTGCCGGAGTCTAGTGCGGGGCTTGGCACAGGACCTGCCCACGGGCAGCAGGGCTGGCGGTGGGATGGACGGCAGGGCCATTTACTCCTCCCGTCCTGGCACCTGTTCTCTGTTGGCATATCCGTGACAACGCTGGGCTCAAGGTGGGGCCAGGGTCGGGGCTCAGTCCACCAGGATCAGGGCTCAGTGTGCAGCTGAGGTCAGGGCTTAATGAAGGGCGTTTTGTGTCCCCAGCCTGTGAAGAGTGCAGGATTCTCCACCACCTCACTCACTGCTTTGAAAATGACACGTCCTACCCCCGGGGTGCCAAGGCCCATCTCCTGGGTCCCTGCTGTGTCTACCCCCTACCCTGGCTAGGCGGCACCTCTGGACAACTGTGCTGAGATTCCCGGATTCTCTCTGCCGCAACCTCCGCCTGACCCCAGCAGAAGCGGCTCAAGGGGGAAGAGCTTCCTTGTCTCCCAGCCTGGCCTTGAGGAACACGGCAGGGACAGTCCGCCTTCTGCATGGACGTGCTCCCGCTCCACGGAGCCCACCACGCCCACCCGGTCAGCCCAGGTGATCCAGCGCCCGTGGATGCAAAACCCAGGTCCGGCTGAATGTCAAGGTGAAGGTATCTGCCGGCACGTGGCAATGGGGTGCACCATCCAAAATACCTCCTCTTGTCACAGCGCCTGATAGCCCCCTTCGCGCTCCTTGCTTCTGACACCCTCTTGCCAACCTTCCCATCTGAAATCTCCATGCCGGTTCGGTTTCCAGCTCTCTGCGGGCGCAGACTGCTGGGCCCCAGCCCCGTGAGCCAGTCTCCCCCAGGCCTGCTCGCTCCCGGGCCTCAGAAACAGGAGCCAGTCAGAGACGGGCCTGGGTGGGCATCGGGATGGGCTTACCTGAGGACGGCAGCACCTGCCCCTGAGCCCCCACCCGCCCAGCCCACCCGCACTGTCTGTCTGCTAGCACTGTCTGTCTGCTATTCGCAAGCACAGGGTCAAGTTGGTGCGCTGGCAAGACACATGGCTCTCATTTTAATTAATTAAAGAAAAATCTAATCACTGCATTAAACTTCTCATTACTCCACTTGAATACCCGTTAAGTAAATTTAATTACCAAAGGATTGGGTTTCCCAGCCTCTTTCATTAGCTTCAGATAAGACGGGAGGGGAGGGAGGGGGCGGAAAGCAGAACAATGCTGTTCTTGACCCTCGGAGGGCAGGGCAGGCACTGGCTGGGCCGCGTGGTCAGGCTGTGGTGCCTCCTCGGGGACAGGCTCAGCCCTGGGCCTGGGGGGACCCCCCACCCCCGCTGCTCCAGGAAGGCGAAGACACAGCATTTGGCTGCAGTCAGCACGGAATGCTTCATTTACGGCCACCCTCGGTTATTTACACCCCACCTCCTTCCAGAAGAGTCTGAGCTGTGGAGACAATATAAGCAGCACAAGCTGGAAAGTAAGAGAAGACATCGGGGCAAGGGAAAACGAGAGCAACGAAGCCAGAGACACGGCTATGGGGCCAGTGCACGCCCAGCGTCCCGAGCACGAGTCGGAAGCGGGCAGTGAGCCGGCCGAGAGTGTCCTGCAGGCAGGACCAGGAGAGCCGCGTTGGGGCGCACTGCAGCAAGTGGCCGCGCCTCCGCAGGACACGCACGCCGGCATTTGGCGTCACCTGCACGAGGGCGGCGCGGGAGACCGACTATCGGAGACACTCACTGGCGGGCGCAGAAGCAGGGGCCTCCTGGAGAAGGGGCCTTGAAAACAGGGAGGGCGTCTTGGGCCGGGGAGCTGCCCGGCCCAGGTTTGGGGGGACGGGGAACTGCTGGAGGAGAAGAGGCAGCGCAGAGGGGCGTGAGGGGCCTGGGCATGGAAGGGGTGTCTCCGAAGGGGGGCTGAGGGTCCACGCCGTCAACAGAGCCTGTGCTGGGTAGCCGGCCCCCACGCTAGAAGGTACTGGCACTGCTGGCTGGGGCAGGGGGAGCAAAGGCCGGAGGAGACAGCGGATGAGGGACCTCCAGGCCAGGCTGGGGACACAGGTCCCAGATTCCTCTATAGCCAGGGCACACCCTGTCCCCCAGCTGCTGGGAGTGTGGGCCACTTCAGCTCACTGCTCTCTCCTCTGCAGAGAATTGCCCTCCACAACGGGGAGGCCACCTCGTCCAAGCAATACAGACCCCTGTGGATGGCCCACAGCCAGTAACTGATTGATACAGGGGTACAAAGGCCCAGCCCCCTGCCCGGGGGGTAATTCTGTGGTGCGAATTATGCTCCAGGGCCCCCTGGTCCACCCAAGGCCCAGCTACCTGAGACCACGACCTCACTGGGCTCTCATTCCTGCCCCCATCTCTTCTCTTCCTCCCTCCTCCGGAGACCCCACCCTTGAGAAATCTCAGGTACACAAATCCTTGTCTCAGGCTCTGCCTCTAGGAATTCTGACCAACAATACTCCCTTGCAGCTCCTTCCAAGTTTGAAGAAAGCAGGGACGTCCCAGCCTCCCTGGGGAAGGAAGCAAGAAAGGGAAGAGGACGTGGATTTACTGAGCACCTGCCAGGTGAGGTTCATTATCGAGTGATGAAGCTGAAGCCCAGAGAGGCATAAGGATTTGTCCAAAGACACACAGCATGTCCACATCCATCTAGGACTGGCTTCAAGCTGTCCAACCTGGACAGACAGCGTCTATAATGCTCATTTGTTATTTGCCTCCCCTTGTTGGTAATGAGGGCAATGACCCTCCCCTCATTCCTGGCCACTTGGTGGGGGAAGGATGGGCCCTGTCCCCCAGCCCATCTGTGTTTCCAAGTCCTATGGTGCGAGTTAAAGGCTCAGGATGATCCAAATCCTCCCAGTAGGGCCCAGAGATCAACTCTACGTCTTTTATTTGTTCTATTAGGAAAGCAAATTTTGTCTTCACCCCCAACTCCAGATTGAAACCTAGAAGCATGTTGCCCCAGAAACTGCTGCCAGACATCTTCTGACCACATCGCGTCAAATGCCACTAGGAACAGAGCCATCACCAAGTAAGAGGAATGAAGAAATACAGACAGAAACCAAGTGCTGGCTGCACTGTTCGAACCACTGGATGGAGCCCTGCCTCAAGCCCATCCGACCTTCAGACACTTTGGTTATTCGAGCTGATCATTTCATGTCATCGAAGTAGGTTTTTGTTTGTTTTTGTTTTTGCTACTTACAACCAAACGGATCCCAACCGATACAACGTTCGGAAAGGTATCCTTCCTGTTGAGGGACCAAGCTGGCTCACATATCCCCAGGAGCCAGGCAGTGGGTAGAACAGCCACCTACCGTGATTGCTGCTGTGCCCGCTGCGTCCCAAAGCTTGAGGCGTCCCCTGGGCCCAGGCTGGGGTGAGGAGTAGGCTTGGGAGCTGGTCCAGGGGCCGGACAGAGTCAGAGCCCCAGAGACGTGGGCACGAGGCTGTGTCGCCCACACCCTCAAGGCAGCCAGGACATGGTCACAGGGTCCCTAGAGAAGAAGAGAAACAGGAGTGAGCAGCAGCGTCCACACGGGGGAGAGAGGGGCTCATTGTGGCCACACTTTGGCAACTGTGGACTCAGAGCGAGAGCCCTGGAAGTGTCCCTGCCCAGCACCGTCCAGCAGAAGTTTCGGCACCGAGGAAAACACCCTGCGTCTGTGCTCTCCAATACGGCAATCACCAGCACATGTGGATGGGGTGACCGAGAAGTGATTTTTAGTTTTGTTTTATTTCAATTAACTTACTTTCTTTTCTTTTTTTTTTTTTGGTAGAGACAGAATCTCGCTCTGTCACCCCCTCCCTAAGGGGAGACAAATAACAAAAACGTGATCACAGGTCACTGTAACCGTGAACTCCTGGGCTCAAGCGGTCCTCCCACCTCAGCCTCCCCGAGTAGCTGGGACTACAGGTGTGCACCGACATACCCAGATAATTTTTTTATTTTTATTTTTTATAGAGATGGGGTTTCCCTATGTTGCCCAGGCTGGTCTTGAACTCCTGGGCTCCAGTGATCCTCCCGTCTTGGCCTCCCAAAGCGCTGGGATTACAGGTGTAAGCCACTGCACCCAACTTAATTTACATTTAAATCTAAATAGCCACATGTGGCCAATGGTTACCATATTGGACAATGCAGCTCTGAACCAATCCTCGCCTGCCTCCTGGCCACGGTACGTGGAAAGAAACTGAAGTCCAGAGAGGGGAAGCAACTTGCCCAAGGTCACACAGCAAGATGGTAGCAAAGGCAAAACCAGAACCCAGTTCCTCCAGCTCCCAGTCCCAACCCTCTGCAGCTCCCGCTGCCCTTCCCACAGTGGCTTCATGTCTCCCCATCATGCTCAGCACTGTCGCATGGAGTGTCTTATTTCCTGACACCCTGAGGGTGTCCGACCACCGTTGACCAGACCTACCTCTTCCAGCCATTACTGCTGGCCCACCCCTCAGTCCCCCAGCAAAGCAGCCTCAGCGAATGTCCCTGACATTGCCTGGGGACATCGCCCCTCAGAGGGGAAGCCCTCTGGCACAGAGCTGTTCTCTGCAGGGTTATCTATACCAGGAAGATGCTGGAGGCGGCCCAAACACCCCACAGTAGAGATGGCAAAGTGAACCGTGGCACCTTGCTCAAGAGAATATCATGCAGCCATTAAAAATGGTAAACACAGAGGCTGGGAGCCACGCACGGCAACGGTGCCCTAGCGAAGCCGTGCGGGAAACTGGGGAGGGTGCGGCGGGGCTGTCCATCCGCGCCAGCCACCTTCCCAGGCACGTCACAGATGCTGACTCGTGTCATCAGCACAAGGCTGGATGAAGCGGCAGCCACCTTGAGGTAACTGGGGCCACTTCTACTCCTCAAACATTCTGCAACACTCTAGCACTGTCTTCACAGGAAAAGGGCAAGGGGCGGGGAGGGGACAGTTGTTGCCTTGGAGGGGTAGAAATAGGGATGTGGGGTTTTTCCCCTTCTTAACCTCATGCAAATTCTTTTTTATAGCAATTGAAAGACAAAAGTCCAAAAAATAAAATAAAAAGTCCAAGAAAAGTTTCTGAAAAAGAAGCACACTCAAAAAAACATTAAAAGTGATCACACTGCATCGGAGAAACCCCAACCGCAGAGGTAATCCACCTCCCGCAGCAAAACCCACGTCCGGGCTTCTCTGCCCATTTCCTGACTCGGGACCACGCCCTCGTGCCCGGGTGAGATCCTCACCTCAGAGGGCGGCGGGATCAGCCCTGCACCGCAGCAAACTTCAATAATCACCTCCCAGCGCACAGCAGGCAGGCTCTGGGTCCCCTGCCGCCTGCAGAACGCCAGGCAGTGGCAAGGTCTGACCTCAGAAGACGGTGGCATCCAGGCCTCTGCTTCCAGCCCCAGGCAGCCCATTCCACAGGTGGAACAACTGAGCCCCACGGGGTGAAAGACGTCACCCGAGGTCACACCACCACTGCATAGGAAACGTGTGTGCACATGCACAGGCGTGTGTGTGCACACGGCCCGCACATACACGCGCACATGTCTTCCTGCAGTGCTGCAGGCGCAGACACCCTCAAGCCTGTCATCAAAAGGGCAGGTGATTGCCCGCTGACACACGCACACACACCAAACTGTTAGACCGCTAACCGCCTCCACAACCGCACCGCCCGCTGTTTCTCCTCAGCTTGCTTTCCGCGTTATTCACTCATCAAATACTAACTTAGCACTTACTACCTGCCAGGTGTTACAGGTGCTGGGAGTTCTTGGGGGTACAAGACAGACGAGTTTGGCGATCTCTTGGGGCCGGGGGTACACATGATAAGGAAATAAACAAACAAAAAAATAAACAAGATGGTTCCAAACGTGGCCAACGCAGGGTGATCGGGCGGGTGGGCTATGCTGGCTAGAGGGCGGGGCAGGCCTTTCAGAAGAGGTCAGCTGGAATTCGCCCCGCGGGAAACGGTGCTGCAGGACAGACTGGGGCCCGAGGGTCAGGGAAAGGACTTGGACTCGCCGAGAGCAGTGGAGTCACTGCAGGGTTTTAACCAGGGAAGGGTTATGGTGCTTTCTTCGTTGTTAAAAGAAGTGTTTCTTCGTCCCCTGAGCCGCAGGGCAGCAGGCCTGGGCAGGGGCAGCATGTGGGTGCTGCAGCCGCGCAAGGACAAGGCAGGCAGGCCGAGTCAGGGCGCTGCGCGGAGAAGGGGCGCACGCGCGGCAGAGCCGCTGGCGAACTGGACGTGAGGGGTGGGGGTACAAAGAAGAGGAGTCAAGGAGGATTCCTAGATCTGCCACCACAGACATCCAGACCTCCCACCCACCCCAGAAGCCGCAGGGACCTGCTCAGGACTTCAGGTCTCTGACCGAGGCTTGGCATTTCCGGGCCCAAGGAGCTTAGCTAGGACCAGAGAAAAAAGATTCCAGGGAGACAGATCTCTGTGCAGCATGAGGAGTGGTGAGCTCCCTGTCCCTGAAGGCATGCAAGCAGAGGTCTGGGGATCACGTGTGTTAGGTGGGGATTTGCGCTAAATGAGGAGGTTGCTAGCTGCTGCGAGTTTAATTCTATCCATACAGGAACCAGGGCCAGACTGTGCGGGTCAGGGGGGTTACAGACAGGAAGACAAGGCAATGCTAGAGTGACAGTTATTATTATTACGACGTTACAGATCACAGAACATTCCCCTCTGTTCTCTACCTGGATTCTTAGCCCACACGTGAGGCAGATAAGACAGGATGATTGCTCCCATCTAGCGGATGAGGAAACTGAGGCCCAGAGAGGGAATGGCATCAGCGCAGGAGCCCACAGCACGTCAGCCCCAGATCCCCCTGTAGCCTCCCACCTAGGGACCTTCTCCTCCCTGCCCCCGTGGGCAGCCCACCTCCCCCACTCTGCAAGGAGCAGGGGCCTCCCGGCTCCACCCAGGCTCCCCCGCTGCCAGGACTCCCCACCCCTGCAGGTTAGAGGTGCTCATTGCCCCTCCCCCCGAACCTGTGAGGGGTCCCAGCCCAGAAGCCTCTCCCCAGGTTACCTGGGCCCTGCTCCTCCACCCTGGTGGCCTCACCACAGCCCCTTAAGCTGGTTCCTTCAAATCAGACCAGTGCCAAACCCTAGGCTTCGCCCTGGAAATGCACCCAAGACGGCCCCTCCCCTGCAGATCGTCCTCCCCCCACAGCTACGTGTCGTGGCCCACAGGCCGAGCCCACCTTGCCGGCACCTCCTGGACACCCTCACCTTTCCTGCCAGATGGGCAGGCAGAGGGCAGGAGAGGTGGGGGCGGTGGGGGTCCGCGAGGGTCTCCCTGGGGGGACTGGGGTCGCCCAGGCAGGGAAGCTGCCACCTCTGGCAGCACGTCACACGCTGAACCCTCAGGATAACCTTGGCGGCCACGTAGCCGCATCTCGCCTTACAGGTGAGGCTACAAAGGCTCAAGAGACTAAGGAACTTGCCCCAGTTCAAAATTATTACACGGAACAGAAACAGCTTGTCAGTGCTGGAGTGGGGATTTGAACCCGGGACTAGCCGATCCCAAATATCCAGCGCCTTCCGTGCTCCCTGCTGCTTCTGCAGAAGTGCGAGGCAGCTCCAGCAGGCAGCCTGTCGAGCAGATGGGGCTGGGGGAGGCAGGGAGAGGGAGGCAGACAAAGAAAGGAGGAGAGGCGCACAGAGACAGGTGAAGACAAGGGAGCCCTGCCGCTGCAGGGAGGCAGCTCTGGAAAGGCCTCCACGCCACCTCCACTGCCATCTGCCCTCCCGCCCAGCCACGACTGCTCCCGTCAGTGGCCGCCCAGGCCCCGGAGCTCCTGTCGTTGGGGCAATCCTTAAGGGCACCCCCACTTGTTGCGGAGGCTGGGCTAGGCCCCTGCGGACCAGCCCTGGGGCAGGGAGAGTAAAGAGGGAGTAGAGGGGCCGGCCTGGCCCTGAGCAAGGCCATCTGCCCAGCCTCCACCTGCCCCTGCCTGGCTGAGGGCCCAGCAGCTGGCCGGCCCCACGTGGCAGAGCTAGTGCCCTGGGCCCGCCAGGTGTGCCCACCCGCTGGCAGCCGGGGACCATCAGCCTGTCCCCAGAGCATGCACAATTTAAGCCACAGCCTTTTGACTGAATATTTAAAAGAAAAATATCATTTTTTTTAAAGAAAGAGAAAGGGAGGGAGGAAAGGCAGGAGGGAGGAAAGGCGGGAGGAAGCCAGCAAAGGAGGAGGAGGGAAGGCGGGAGGGAGAAGCCTACCCCATCGCTGCAGTCAAGGTCGCACTGGCGGGGCGGGTGAGGAGTCTTTAATCTGGGAGTTCAGGCTGAGGAAACTAAACGCTTGAAGCCGGAGTACATTACTGCCCCAGTGATCTGTCGGCTTCTATTAGGCTAAATACCTCTGTATAATGGGGAATTATCCTCCGAAGAGGCGGACTGCCGGCCTCTCGGGGAGCGGGTGGTGGGACCTCGCGCCTCGCATCGTGAGGGCTCTCCCACGGCGGGGGGGGGTGCAGGACAACTCAGAAAGCCACCCCCCACCCCACGCCCCCTCCCTGGAAAGTCACAGGCAGCAGCTGCTTCGGTGTTGGTGGTGGCGCCAGCCTCCCTCCCCCTCCTCCCAGACGCTCCCCTGCTCCCTCCACTTAAGAGCCTGAAAAGACGCCAGACCTGGGGTGGGGGTCTGACAGTACCGCTGGCCAGCCAGGTGACCCTGGGCAAGTGTCCGAGCCTTTGTTTTCCCATCCGTTAGGTGGAGCCAATAATACCCACCCAAAGTGTGGCCGTGCCGGTGGCAGCTCTGAAGCTGGCACAGCACCAGCAGAGTGGGCATCCTGTTCTGCCCACTGGCCAGGGTCTCCCCACCCTCCTCATCCTCACTGGCCCACCTAGGGTGCCACCACCTCCTCCAGGACACCCTCCCTGACTCCCGCACCTGGGTAGCTCCCACCTTGGGCACTATGGCCAGAACCCAGGCCCGGCCCTCCCGGGGCCCGGTGGTCGAGCATGCGGGAGCTTTGGTCTTAGGAGTCCCGTGAACACCCTCCCGGCCCCCAATCACACCCTCAGGACTCGGCACCCAGGACTCTGCCCAGATTTCAGGCTTGGAGGGAGGGGCTGGCAGAAACCAGGAGCAGAGATGGTGACACCTCAGGCACGTGTCACGAGGGGTGACACTCATGGGAAGGCAGTGAGCACCAGAGAAGCCGGGCCAAGAAGCCAGAAATCCCAGACCATCAGCAGGACCGGCCAAGGCACAAGGCCGGGCTCGGGGCCAGGTCAGAGAAACAGAGAGGTGGGGCTCAGTGCTGGGCCTGGGACAGGGCAGAGAAGCCGCTCAGGCCAGGAAAGGCCTCCGGGGTCAGCAGGGGTGGGGCTGACCTGGGCATGTGGGACTGAGGGTCAGATGACTCTGGCTGGGTGGGGAACAGGTCACCAGGTGAGGAGGTCCTGCAGACCCGTCTCTGCCCCTTCGGGTTCCCATGCGGTCCTCAGTAAATCCCCGGGGCAGTTCAGAACCCCTCGCTGCAGACGCAGCCACCGCTGTTGCAGGGCGTGCGGCCACGCCCGGAGGACCACGCGGGGACTACTCCAGGGCAAGAGGCCTACAGCCCAGGGGACACACAGGAAGGAGGCCACCTCCAGCGTGGAGGCACACTGTGCTGCCCATTCCCCACTGCAGCCCCAAGGGTCCTGCCCAGAGTCCCCACAACCCGCGGGAGCCGCTTGTTCATCCACTCATTCATTCATTCATCCAACAAATGCCCTCTACTGCTTTCTGTGAACTAAGAGGACAGAAACGCCCAGATCCTGCATCAGCGCCCGCAGTGTGCTGGGCAGGGGTGGGGCACAGGCAGATGAGGAGCAACCACCCAGGGTGTGTGTGAGTGTCGGAGCGGGAGCCCGGGGGCTGTGGGAGCCCGGCAGGGCCGTCCGAGCCAGAGTCGGGGTCTCCGGATGAGGGCTGAAGGAGCTGGGTCGGAGGCGTGGGGGAGGGCCTGGGACGCACGACTTGAGGGTGCAGCTCTTACCCCAAGAGCCATCAGGAGTCGAAAGGGTTTTAAGTGGGGGAGCGACAGGGTCCAATTTGTGGTTCAGAGAGGTCATGCTGGCTGCCACCATGTGGAGGATAGATCACACAAGAAGACAGGGGACAGCGAGCCAGGTTAGCACGAGGCAGGGGCCAGGGGAGAGAAGAGGGGCAGACGCAAGAGGGATCTGGGGCAGAATGCGCAGGGGCAGCAGTTACAATGCCGACCGTGGCAACACCACTGAGCACCGTCCGCGCACACCAGACAACACTGGCACTCTGCAAAGCCTGTAACTCCATCAGTGCTTCGATCCACACGATGCTCAGGTGAGGCAGACAGGACCGGAATGCGCTACTTACTTAGTCAATTAATGCAACACGTATTTGTTGAGTGCCTACTAAGTTCCAGCCACCGTCTGGCACACTCCACAGAAGGGGAAGCTGAGACCCAGACATGCTGCCCGGGAGTTCCACAGGAGTGACCAGGATCAGTCACCGGTTTGGGAATGCAGGAGTCCTCCACGGGTGGGGACCGGGTGGGGGCAGGTGCCAGGCAGGAGCTGTGGGAAGGAAATGCCTGGTGGGGCACTGGGTCACGGCCCCCAGGAGCAGGGACAGGTCCCCTTCTGGAGTGGAAGCTCCTCTTCCTCCAAAACAGGGGCGGGAAGCCAGAGAGACACTGAGCGGAGAGGAGGCACAGTCGGGTGGAGGGTGCTGACCTCCACAGGCTGGAGGCGGGAAACGGTGGGGGCAGACCAGAGATGGCAGGGCCGTTAGGCCCAACCGAGGGCACTCGCAGGCAGGGCCAGAGGGTGAGAGGCGTTGGTGTGGGCACGTCAGGAGGACCAGGAGCTGGGCTGGGTCCCCGACGGTGTCTGCACAGGAGGGCAGAGGGCAGGGAGGCCCTGTAGACAGGAGCAGGCTCCACGGATGGCCCCAGTGGGTGCCCCACGCAGCGGCCTCAGGTGGGCTAAGGAGCCAAGGGGAGGACGCACCTCCTCAGAAGGGGCTCCCAAGGGCCCCAGGGACGTGTCAGGAAAAG
>CAUYSK010055176.1:0-20980 GCA_963575035.1 Avahi laniger | reverse complement strand
CCAAGTGGATAACAAGTCATGTTTGAAAAGGAGAGAGATTCTTGAATTTGAAATATCCTGAAAAAGTATCATTAACTTAACCCTACCTACTTTTTGACCTGTATACCTTCTCAAACCCTATGCCCCAAGAATATGATTATTGGTCAGTATTCCTAAAATAAACACTACTTTTCTTCCATTTCCAAGACTTTGCTCAAGGTTATTTATTGTCTAGAATAACTGCCATCTATCTGATAAGTCCTAATAATCCTTTAAGAATCAGCTCGAGGCTGGGTGCAGTGACTCACACCAGTAATCGTAGCACTTTGGGAGTCTGAGGAAGGAAGAATTGCTTGAGATCAGGAGTTTAAAGCCAGCATGAGAAAAGAGAGAATGCGTCTCTACAAAAAATACAAAAATTAGCCAGGTGCAGTGGCATGCACCTGTAGTTCCAATTACTCAGGAGGATCACGTGAGGTTGCAGTGAGCTATGATGATGCCACTGCACTCTAGCCCGGGCAACAGAGCAAGATCTTATCTCAAGGAAAAAAAAATCAGCTCAAAACCCACCAACTTTAAACTTTCTCAGATTTTATCAATAAGTATGATTCTCCCTGTTCCTCCTTGCAATTCTATCACTCTATTACCTATACTTCTAATATTTACTCATATATAATTTTTTTTTTGAGTGACAGGGTCTTGCTCTGTTGTCCTGGCTGGAGTGCAGTGGCATGATCATAGCTCACTGCAACCCTGAACTACTGGGCTCAAGAAGGGACCACCACACTCAGCTATTTTTATTGTTTTTTTTTTTTTTTGGTAGAGGTGGAGCCTCACTATGTTGCCCAGGCTGGTCTTGAACTTCTGGCTACAAGTGATCCTGTTGTCTTGGCCTCCTAAAGTGCTGGGATTATAGGTGTGAGCCACTGTGCACAGTTGAAGGTACCATTCATTGAGACAGCAAAAGAATAAAGTTTCAGACATGTTAAATTTGAAACCTGTTCAATACAGAGACATACAGCTGGGGAAATCAAATAGGACACAAAAGTCTGATGTTTATGAGATGTTTGGAAAGAAGACACACATATAAGAGTAATCAACATAAGGGTCTAAGAGACTAACCTTGAAACACAGATAACTACTAAATAGGTATTTGAATAATCAACGAAGAATGCAAATTCTCTTTGATGCAAAGATGGCTGCAACAATTCTAAATAGTTGAAAGTACTGAATACAAATCAAGAAAAAGAGTATCAATTGGAGAGTTCATACAGAAGTTAAGTGTAGAGAAAAGCAGCAAAAAACAAACAAAAAAAAAACAACAACAAAAAAGAAAGAACTATAAACAGTACAAGCATAGTAAAAGATAATCTGAGAGGGAAATTAATTCCTGGGCCCATTCAATAACTATCCTAGAAAAAGGGTGGCCCATCCTTGTGAACTATCAGTGGCAAGTATATCTACTGCATATAGGGGTACATTAGGCTTAGTTAAGAGTCACTGACTATAAAAATGGTAAAATGAACTATTTAAAAAAAAAAAACAAAACAGGATCTTGCTTTGTTGCCCAGGCTAGAGTGCAGTGGCATCATCATAGCTCACTGCAATCTCAAACTCCTGGGCTCAAGCAGATCCTCCTGCCTCAGCCTCCCAAGTAGCTGGTATCAGAGGCATGAGCCACCATACCTAGCTAATTTTTTATGTTTTTGTAGAGACAGGGTCTTCACTATTGCCCTGGCTGATCTCAAACTCTTAGCCTCAAGTGATCCTCCTGCCTTGGCCAAAGTGCTAGGATTACAGGCGTGAGGCACTGTGCCCAGCCAAACTATTCTTTTTCTGTTCTATGCTCACCAAACATTAGAGGAATCCCATTTTTACCCCCCTATAAATAACTTGACATTTTTGCCTGGGTCCCAAAAGATTCTTTCTTGATAAATATTAACTAGAATATGTGTGAATTTTGCCCATTCTGAGTCAATTCTCCATGTATGATGTTGTGTCCTTTCAATATAAACATTCATTTCTAGAAAGTTTTCTTGAATGCGTTGAATTATAATTTCAAACATTTATTCTCTTCCTTTAAAATTTTCTTTTTTCAGAAAGACGAATTATGTATATCTTGCATAGAGACATAATTGCCTGTCTTCCATTGCTAATATTTCTTTCTAATCTTTTTACATTCTATTTGTTTCATTTTGTTCACTTTTCCTATTATATCCTCTATGTCACTTATTGTGTTTTCTGTACTGTCTCTGTGTCTTTGTGTTCCAAGTGCAATAACTGGTTTGCTTTTTTTTTTCCTTGGGTTCTGCTCGCTCAAAGTTAATCTCTTCTGGTTGTTGAGCCATCTTTTCCCATAGTTCTTATCTTTCAGGTCTTCTTTCAAAGTGAATGCATAAATTGCTAAAACATTAAATTTTCATCTGATTTATACCAATATTTTTATTTATATATATATGTGTTCTTGTGACTAATCTGTTTCTAAGCTTTACTGCTTCCCCCTCTTCTTATTAATATCTTTATATGACTGCTAGGCTAATTACTTTTAAATTACTTATAACTGAATGAGTTGGATTTTGCTGGACCAGCTATTTGCAGAAAGTTTGGGGCGTATGAAGGGGGAAGCATGCACAGGTAATTTTATGGCTTTAAAACCAAAAGATCCTATTATCTGATCCTACAGAGGCAGGCTGTTTTACCCAAATATGGGTCCTCTGTTTCTCTAAACAAACCATATAATGAACACCTTCTGCTCTAGCCTGGTCTCCCCATTTCCCATGATAAAAACCAAGGGATCATATTTTTATATCTCAAAAACGAGCCCTTCACCTTTAGTAAGTGTAATTTTCTATCCTATTTTAATTTCTGTCACCACTGAGCATTCTTGACATTCCATGTTTAAACTGTTCTCTTCTTTCCATGTGGCTTCTGCTAGACCTCAGCTGCTTAAACAGCCTTTATCTATATTTTGTTGTCCAGGTATTACATCTGTCTTCTTAGTTTTGTTTAATATGAGGTAGAGTTGTGTGGGTAGGAGCATGTGTGTATGTTTTATTTTTCTTATTGTTTGTGTTTTTTAGGAAGGTTAGGGAGCAGATAATGGTCTACTCTTAATCATATCTAAAAAGTCTATAGTCCTTATAAACATGAGAGGGTGTCTTCAATACTAAGCAACCAGAGATTATAATCTGGCTTCCACATAGTGTGGTGGGAATGTGTTGGCCAGAAGATAAAAGCATGAGGGGTCCCACTGGTAGATTTATTTCTCACAAAAATTAATGAATTGGCATTCTGACTTTGTATGTTAGTCTCTGCTTAATGTGGATTTATTTGAAATTTACCCCTTATGTAAATGAATGTTCCCCTGTTCAGTTACTGAGCCTAAAAGGCTAATAAGGCTTACTAGACTGATGGAACCTACTACTTTTCTTATGAAATATCAAGCAGTGCTGAACATGCTACTTTGATCAGCTAAAAAACATATTAGGTTTTGTTACAAAAATAAATTCCTATCCAAGAAAAGAGTAATAAATGTTAATCGTTACTAAGTTATAGAATGTTTCATTTAGCTCCTTTAGTCACATCACTTTTTCCTTCTTCATTATGCTGTTTACAATCATCAACAAGTATGCTATGTATTCTTTTGGATGTTTAGGCTTTTTAAATTCCACTGAAGTTTTACTGGAGAAGTGGTTATATCGATGTAAACTAGAGTCATATATGTTTAATATGGCAAGACCTCAAATTTTCCATTACCACCTCCTTCCCCTAGGAACTCGGTAAGGTCATGTGCATGATACTTTACTATCTGGATATATATTATATCCTGAACTTGGCATTCTTCTCTTTGTTTTAAATAGCAATAATGACTATTAGAAACATATCTTAAATATTGATATTAATAAATATAACCTATCTCAAAGGTTTAAAAAAACCAGGTGATTTAATTTTCTTTTGCAATAATACTATCTTTGCTTATGGTTTTTACTATTCTTTTAGATCAATGAGCTAGTAAAAGGGATGTTAAAAGATAAGTCTTTGGTTATAGGCCAGATTTTAAAAAGTAAGCACTTAAGAATTAATCAAAACAATGTACCAATGCTCGAAAGAGTTGGCAGATACCAGTTCTTACATCCTATTAAAAAATACTTTAGATCTGGAAAGTGGATTAGGTTCAGACTAAACAAATACTAGATTAACAAATCAGAAAAAACATAAAAAAGGAAGTTAAGCTTGGACTATTTAAGAGGAAGAATTTTAAAAACTGAAATAAGCAATAATCATGGATAGTAAGAATTTTATTACCTTCTGGTCGATATTGTGCAACAATTGTGACAGCCTGGCCAGCATTTTTCAATGCAGCTGCTGCCTGCTCATGACTGGCAGCTCTTAGGTCAACACTGTTCACCTGTAAATCAAACCAAATCATAATTTGAGAGAAAATAATCACTCTGATTAGAAATCGCAATAGCCTATTCTTTGAGTAGGCACAGATTGACAATGACAACAAAAAAAGCACACAAAAAACACATTAGTTGCAATAACTTTACCACTAAAATGTTTCTTGTTCTGATTTACTAAAAATATATTGCACAATAAGACTAAATATTACTATCATCCAAATCGATTTTATTCACTTAAAATACTTTGCTAAATGTTAAGTGAGCAAAACAAAAACATTTTCTCCCAGGTTTCCAAAAGGTTGGCTATCAATCCATTGAGAAATGTACCTTAATTTGACAACCTGAAATATCAAGTGTCATCATTTTGCACATTTCATTTTACTAAGAACTCAAGCAATGGGTTGAAAATTCATTTTGTTTGTAGTACATGTTCATCTCCTGCCACATTTTCACCCCTAGTGCTCAACTCAGTTTCAATACTTGTCCTTCCTTTCACAAACTAAAACTTGCATTCTTTTGGTGTAACAGAACAGCAATTATTTAAAAGTATTCAAATAGCTCAGATTTCAAGAACCGATTTAAATATAGTAAATGTTAATTAAATGAACCAGGAGACCTTTTTTTTAAATAAAAGGGCCCTTTCTTGGGTAAAATAATTACCGAGGTGACCAAGCCTACTCTAGAAGAGGTAATTTAATTCCTATTTTTGAAAAGTTGCCGATATTTAGTGTATACTACTTCAAGGTATGTTACCTTGGGAGATTGCTCCTTTTCCACTATAAAACATATATAAGAGGACATTCATGGAAACATTATACTTAAATGCAATAAACTTTAAAAATTTAATTTTTAAAAAATTAAGAACCAGCAATGAATAGAGCACAGCAATGTTCACGACCTTCACTGAGAATTTTTGGAAAGAACCACTGTGGAATTTTTATACTATAACTGGTTTTGTTGAGATCTAATCTAAAACCTGTTAAGGATCACATACCACATTTCAAAAACTTGACTATAAGCCCAGAAATTCTTGGGATCATAAAATTTACATAAAGAAAATTTTAACCATGTGAAGATATGGTATTTTATATTATCTATAAAAGATATCATTATGCAACTATAAAAAAATACACATCCCTGTGGCTGGGCGTGGTAGTCACACCTATCATCTTAGCATTTTGGAAGGCCAAGGTGGGCAGATCACTTGAGGCCAGGAGTTTGAGCTAGCCTGGGCAACATACCAAGACTCTGTCTCTACAAAAAACTAAACAAACAAAAAAACCCTCAACTATCTGGGTGTAGTAATGTGTGCCTATTGTCCTAGCTACTTGGGAGGCTGAGGTATGAGGATTGTTGGAGCTCAGCAATTTGAGGCTTTAGTGAGCTACGGTCAGGTCACTGCACTCCAGCCTGGGTGACAGAATGAGACCCTATCTCTAAAAAACAAACAAAAACACCCAGCAACCCCCACCCCATGCCCCTTGAATGAAAACCAAGATTTAAAAACCCTAATCTAAACACATGTAACATAATGTAGTTATTAGAGTATATCTCTAGCTGAAGATAGCTATAAAAAACTCAATACAATGTAGAAATAGTTCCACTTTGTACATAAAGAAAATCCTAATTCCTGGGAAAACAAATTAAGGAAGATAAACTTCCATAGATTATTGTAGAAAAGATTAAAACTGTTAATGAATTATTCCTGTGCATCACTTGTTTTGTTACATAAAAGATTTGAAGACAAACTCTATAGACTCAAAAGAGCATAATTTGTTGAAAAAGATTATAAATTAAAGATTTTCCAAAATATCATTGAACTTTCAATGGAAAGTACATTACCAAGGATTTTTAGAAGAAATTCCAGTACTGAGAGACATATTTCTATAAATAGTCTTAGTGTCATTTTTTAAAAAATATCAACATTTTAAAAAATGGAGAAATAATTCACATACCAAAAAAGTCACACTTTTAAAGTGTATAGTTTAGTGGCTTTTAGTACATTCACAAGGTTGTGCAACCATCACCACCATATAATTCCAAAATACTATCATCACTCCGAAAAGAAAGGCTATATCCCTTGGCAGTCACTCTTGTCTCCCCTCTCAATCCATGGAAACTACTAATTTACTTTCTGACTCTACAGATTTGCCTATTCTGTAACATTTCAAATCAGTGGGATACTATAGTATATAGCTGTTGAGTAGGAGACCAGGAGACAGAGCTGAGACTAGATGCAGGGAACTGAAGATTGACTGCAGGTTGTTAAAGTAAACAACCCTCAGGAAGAAGCTAACTAAAGGTGCCGATAACTGCAGGCAAGAACAGGTTTCAACTGGCTTGTCACCTATCTCTGTCACCTTACATGAACTTTGGCTAATTACAATATCATCTGTACTGTGGTTTTAAAATTTGGCTGCCCTTGAAATCATCATCATAGTTCCGAAACAACCATACAAAGTATGAAAATGGGGCGGGGTCTGGTGGCTCACGCCTGCAATCCTAGCACTCTGGGAGGCCGAGGTGGCAAGATTGCTTGATCTCAGGAGTTTGAAATCAGCCTGAGCAAGAGCAAGAACCGATTCTACAAAAAATAAAAAAATTAGCTGGGCATGGTGGTACACGCCTGTGGTCCCAATTACTTGGGAGGCTGGGGAAGGAGGATCACTTGAGCCTAGGAGTTTGAGGTTGCAGTGAGCTGTGATGATGCCACTGCATTCTAGCTGGAGCAACAGAGTGAGACTCTCTCTCAAAAAAGAAAAAAAAAAGTATGAAAATGGGAGGGAACTCAATTCTAGGAATTACTACCCACATTCTTAGTAAAAGCCAACCCCTTAACCTTGAATATTCCTCTCCTCAATTACTAAGACTTAAAAAGACCACAAACCACTTCCTCCCAGGACATCTGCTCTTTTTGAGCCTGTCTACTATTCTCCTGAGTGTACTTTCACTTTCAATCTTTCAATAAAAAGCTGCTTGCTTGGCTTACATGATGTGTCCTGAAATTCTTTTCTCCCAAAGATCACTAAGAACCTGGAAAAACCTCCATTCGGAGGCTTCTAACATAGTCATCTGTGTTTGGCTTCTTTTACTTAGCTTGTTTTCAAGGTTCAGCCTTGTAACATGTAACAGCACTTTATTCCTTGTTATGGCTCCATTAAAATCCATGAAAATGGATATGGCACTTTGTTTATCCACTTCCTTAAATTTATATCTAAATATTTTATTCTTTTTGATACTACTATAAATAAAACTTTTCTTAATCTCACTTTTGGGTTGTTCAATGGTGGTATATAGAAATACAATTGAATTTTGTACAGTAACTCTCTACTCTGCAACCTTGCTGAACTCATTTATTGGCTTAGTGTTTGTTTGTTTTTTTTTTTTTTTTTTGAGACAGGGTCTCACTCTGCTGCCCAGGTGCAGTGGTGTCACCATAGCTCACCACATCTCAAATTCCTGGCCTTAAGAACTTCTCCCACCTTGGCCTCCTAAAGTGCTGGGATTACAGGTGTGAGCCACCATGTCTGGCCTCTGATAGGTTTTTTTGTTGTTATATTTCTTAAGATTTTTATACAAGATTATATCATTTACAAACAGAAATAGTTTTCTTTTTTCCTTCTTACTCTAGAAGCTTTTTATTTCTTTCTCTTACCTAACTGCTAGAACCTCCAGTACAATGTTGAGTCAAGCAGACATCCTTGTCTTGTTCCTGATTTTATAGAGAAAGTTTTCAGTCTTTCTCCATTTAGTATGATGTAAAGGTACTAGTTTCTCAGAGATACCTTTTATCAGACTAAGGAAGTCTTTTATCCTGGAAAGGTGTTGGTTTATGACAATTACTTTTTCTGTGCCTACTGAGGTATCATGTGTTTTATGTCTTTTATTCTATTAGGATGGTATTTTACTTTGACTGGTTTTTCTATGTTGACCCAATCATGCATTCCTTGGATAAATTCCACTTGGTTGTGGTATATAATCCTTTTTTTTATGCTGCTGGATTCAGTTATTTTGTTGAGGGTTTTTACATCTATCTTCATAAGAGATACTGATTTGCAATTTCCTTTTCTTGTGATGTCTTTATCTGGTTTGGTATAAGGATAATACTGGCTACAAAGAATGAGTTGGGAAGTGTTCCTCAGGTTTCTGACATTTTGGAAAGGAGTTTATGAATGATTGGTGTTAATTCTTTTTTGAATGTTGGGCAGAATGTACCAGTGAAGCCATCTCATCCTGGGCTTTTTCCATTGTGGGAAGTTTTAAATTACTAATTCAATCTCCTTACTTATTATAGGACTATTCAGATTTTCTATTTCTTCTTCAGTCAGTTTCAACAGTTTATGTTTTTCTAGAAATTTATCAATAATTATGTTATATATATAACTATATATCATATATAACTATATAATGATACACATATTATATCTTTTGCATTTAGAAACAACTTCTGTCTTAAGGTCTACTTTGATATTAGTATAGTCATTGCAGGTGTCTTTTGGTTGGTTTGTGTAATATATCTTTTTCAACCTTTTACTTTTGACCTGTGTGTGTCTTTAAAGTGTCTCTCTTGTAGACAGCATAAAGTTGGATTCTGGTTTTTTTTTTTTTGAGACAGAGCCTTGTTCTGTCACCCTGAGTAGAGTGCAGTGATGTCATCATATCTTACTGCAGCCTCAAACTCCTGGGCTCAAGCAATCCTCCTGCCTTAGCCTCCCAAGTGTGAGCCACCATGCCTGGCAGATTCTGTTTTTTAATCTACTCTACCAATTTTTTTCCTTTTAACTAGAGTGTTTAATCCATTTACATGTAATATAAATCTGATATATAGGATTTTTGTCATTCATTGTTATGTTTTCTTTATGTCTTATGCCTTCTTTGTGTCTCTATTCCTCCATTATTGCCTTCTTTTGTGTTAAATAGGTATTTTCTACTGTACCATTTTAATTCCTTTGTCATATTTTTTACTACATATATTTCCAGTCATTTTCTTAGTGGTTGCCTTGGATTATATTTAACATTTTGTAAGAATCTAGTTTGGATTATACCAACTTCATTTTAGTAGCACATAAAAACTCTGCTCATACAGGACTCTGTTCTCTTTACCTGCTTTGTGATGTTACTGTCACATTAATTACATCTTTGTACAATGTGTGCCCATCAACACTGATTTTAATTATTGCTTTAATTCAGTTGTTTTTAAAATCTGATTGGAGGAAAAAAAGTTATGAATAAAATAATACCTTTATGCTGTTTTATATTTACCTATGTAGTTACCTTTACTGATATTCTTTATTTCTTCATGTGGATTTGAGTCACTGTCCAGGTGTCCTTTCATTTTAGCTTGAAGTATTTCTTATAAGGCAGGTTTTCTACAGATGAACTCCCTCTGCTTTTATCTGGGCATTTCCAAAAAACAGTTTGGCTAGATATAGAATTCAACAGACTTTTTTTTTTCTTTTAGACCTCTGAATATGCCATCTCACTGCTTTATGGCCTCCATGGTTTCTGATGGGAAATCAGCTGCTGATCTTAATTGAGGGTCTCTAGCATGTGATAAGTCATTTCTTTTTTGCTGCTTTCAAGATCCTCTGTCTTTGGTCTTTGACAGTTTGATTATAATGTGTCTATGGTGTGGATCTGTTCAAGTTTATTCCACTTGAAGGTCACTGAGATTCCTGGATGTGTATATTAATGTTTTTCCTCAAATTACAGAAGCTTTGCGCTGTTAGTTATTCAAATATTTTTTTCTGCTCCTTTCTCTATTTTTTCCATCCTTTAGGCAATCACATTATACATATACTGGTATATTTGATGGTATCCTATAGGTCTTTGAGGCTCTGTTAATTTTTCCTCATTCTTCTTTTTCTTCCAGTTCTTCATTCTGGAAATCTCAACTGACCCATCTTCATGTTTGCCGATTCTTTCTTCTGCCAGTTATTTTCTTTTGTTAAACCTGTCTAGAAAATTTTTCATTTCAGTTATTGTACTTTTCAACTCTAGAATTTCTATTTGGTTCTTATTTATAACTTCTGTCTCTTCGCTGATATTCTATACTTGGTGAGAGACATTGTTCCCATACTTTCTTTCATTCTTCAGGATGGTTTTAATTCTTTGAATATATGTAAAATACTGGATTTAAAGTCTTTGTCTAGTAAGTCGAATGTCTAGGTTTCCCGGCAAGTGGATTGACAAGGGTGAGGACCCACAAGAAGTTAACAGCCTTGCCGGCGGCTTCCCAGCTCCAAAACCGGTTCTCGGCAGTGGTGACAATGACAGTTGTGGAGGCTGCTGTGGCTAGGACAGCAGCTTAGGCCACTCTGGGCAAGGCAAAGGCCTTGGTGGAATTTTGATCCTCTGCCAGGCACATACCAAGAAGAGGTGAAGGGTCATGTCTCTGGAAGATAAGATGAATGTTCTCAAGAAGCTGGATGAAGGCGTGAGTAGAGGGAAGTGTGCTGCCTTTTTGGTGTTCATCAGTCAGCTGTGTGCACCATTAAGAAAAACAAGAGGGCCACTGGGCCAGTGTGGAAAGCATGTCACCCACTTGCTCCAAGCTGCTCTGCATTCCCTAGGGATAGTTTCTATTGATTACTTTTTTCTCCCGTGTAGGGGCCATACTTTCTTCTTTTTCTTCATGTCTCATTTTTTGTTGAAAATTGGACATTTAAAATAAATACAATGTGGGCAACTCTAGATATCAGATATGTACCCCTGTCCAGGGCTTGTCATTGTTGTTATAGCTGTTGTTTATTGACTTTTCTTAATTTTAAGAAGTCTGCATTCCTTGTTGTATGTGGCCACTGAAGTCTCTGACTGATTAGTTTAGTGGTTAGTTAATGATTGTACAGATATTTCCTTAAATGCTTGGAACTAGTAAGTCTTGCATTCTTTGCCAGGGCGTCTGTGTGCATGTTGGGGGCCTGCTTTCAACAGTCGGACAAGCAGTTATAGCTCTGCCTTAATCTTTGCTTCCTGTTTGCAGAGAACCTCATGTTCAGCCAGAGATGAGAGTTTAAGGCCTTTTCAGGTCTTTCCAGAGCATGTACCCAATCGTAAACATGTGCGTGGTCTCCTAGGTTCTAAGGAATATGCTGGAGGTTTTCAAAGGCCCTCTGGAGAACTCATTCCCCAGCTTTTCCTTTTAAGCTTTTTGATTAGTGTACTGTTTGTCTCAGCGTGCTGCCTGAGATACTGATAACAGTTGAGCAAAACATAAGAAAAGATATTCAAAACTAACCTAAATTGTTTTGACAATTACCCCAGGGGAGAAGACTTTCTGTACAGAGGACACTCTTGAATCAGGTCAAATACAGACAGCCTTGCAAACAAGGTATTCCAGGAACCACCAGAGAGGTCAAAACCACCTCTGGAAATCAGGCTGTGAAAGAGTTCCACTCCATCTTCTGCTCCCTCCAGTGGTTGCCAGGTTATTGGCTTTCACTGGAAATTGTGGGCTGTTAATTTTTCAAGGCTACTGTGATGCTGCAGAGCAGAGGATGGGACTAAGACAAGTAATATCTCATTTACAGTGTTTTACAGTGTGGTATTCTATACATGTAATAGATCTAGATTATAAAAGCTTCTTTATTCAACAAAATTGAAATTTCAAAGGCAATTTTTATAAAACTTATTATTTATTTCTTTGCTTTTCCAAATAACTTAGACTTTCCTCAGTAATGTAGGTTATCATCAAGAATATCAATAATAGAGTAGTCTTTATAACAGTGGTTCTCAAAGTTTAGTCCCAGAAGCAGCAATATTAGTATCAACAGCATGGAAACTTGTTGGAAATTCAAATTTTCAAATCTTAACAAAGTCCTACTCAATCAGAAACATTGGAATAGGGTCCAGGAATCTCTTTTAACAAGGCCTCTAGGTGATCCTGATATAAGCTTACATTTGAAAACTGCTAAATTTTGTCTAATGAGATACTTAAATGTGTTTGTTCTAGGGTTTTATTTTGGTTTTGTTTAGTTTAGAGTTACTTTTCTTATGTTTTTCTCTTGCTCCTAAAGCTTTTCCCTATTGTTCTCAGGGCATTTTCCTATAGCAGCTTAGTAAGCATTATAATTCTAAGGTTACTGATGGATACTGCCAAACATAATGCTGTATTTAATTATACTCACATTAGGATGAGCAGCAGAACTGAGACTAAAAGGGTTTCTAGACACAAGGCTTTCAGTGCTAAAACCAGGAAAGTTCTGGGTGTATCAGGTTTTGTTGGTTGGCCTAACACACTTTAGCAATGTGTTAGTGTCCCATATAAAGTGATACCACATGGACAATTTAAAAACATCTATTTTTGTTTTGAGTTTCTTGCACTGAACTGAAAATTTATTTTGACACAAGATGTAAAGTGAGGCTCTAAGCTAATTTTATTCCTCTAAATAATTAGCTAATTTGTCCAGCAACATTTACTTTTTTAAAAAATCCATTCCTGTACTATTCATTTGTCCTTGTCACACTATAACATTTAAAAAAACCAAATTACAGGCTGGGCATGGTGGCTCACATCTGTAATTCCAGCACTTTGGGAGGCTGAGGCAGGAGGATCATTTGAGGTTGGGAGTTTAAGACCAGCCTGGCCAATACAGCAAGACTCGCTGTCTACAAAAAGTAAAATAAAAAGAATTAGCTGGGCATGGTGGAGCGTGCTGTAGTTCTAGCTACTCAGGAGGCTGAGGCAGGAAGATTGCTTGAGCCCAGGAGTTTTAGGTTGCAGTGAGCTGTAATTGTGTCAGTACACTGCAACCCGGATGACAGAGTGAGACCCTGTCTCTAAATATAAAAATAAAAATAAATTAAGTTACAGTATATTTTACAAATAATGAAATGAATTGGAACAACTCAGTGAAAAGGATTTTGACAGCTGGTATACAACCATGAAACCACTACCCCAAACAAGATATATATCTTTTCCATCTACCAACGCAGAAAGTTCCAATATGCACCTTTACAGTCAGTCCCAATCACTGGCAACCATTTTCTGACTTCTATCAGCACAAATAAATGTTACATGCTAATGACTATCACATAACTGTAATCATACAGTATGTGTTCTGTAGCGTCTGTTTTGTTTTGCTCAATATGATGTTTCTTGGAGACATTTATATTGTTTTGTGTTTCAGTAGTTTGTTCCTTTTTATTTCTGAGTAGTATTACGGAGCAGTAATACATTTTTATTACTGAGTAGTATTACATTGTATAAATATAGCACAATTTATTTAGCTATTTTCTTGTTGATAGAAACTTGGGTCATTTGTAGATATGGATTATCATGAATAAGACTGTTGTGAACGTTCTTGTCAAAGTGTTTTTGTGGACATAAGCTTTCGTTTCTCATGGGTGAAACCTGAATGATAAGGTTAGATGGATGTTTAACTTCTTAAAAAAATCTCCCTAAAAGTTCTTGCAATGGTGTACCATTTTACATGCCCACCAGTAGTAATGAATGTGAGTTGTAGAGACTCCAACACCTTCACCAATCAATGTTAATTTTTTTTCTTTAGCCGTTCGACTAGGTGGGATGTGATATTTCATTATTTAGGGTTTAAAAATAACTTTTTATTTAAGCATAATTAATCTTTTTTAGAATACAGTTAAGAGTTTTGTGTAGTTACCACCACAATCAAAACACAGAACAATTACATCACTCCTACCCAAATTCCTTCAAACCTCGTTATTCACTGCGGTTTTTACATTTCTCTGATACCCAATGTTAAGCACCTTTTCATTTATTTATTAGCCATTCATATATTTTCTTTTGTGAAATATCTGCTCAAGTCTTTTGCACATTTTAAATTGGGTTATTCACCTTTTTATTGTTGAGATATTTACATATTTAGATACAAGTATTTTGTGAGACGTATGTACTGAGAATATTTTTTACCACTGTGTGGCTTGCCTATTTGGTTTTTTAATGGCATCTTTTTTATGGTTAGTGTTTTATATATCTTGTCCAAGTAATCGTTGCCTACCCTAGGCTTGCAAGGATATTCTCCAATGTTTTCTTCTAGGAAGATTATGTTTCTAGGTTTTACATTTGGATTTATACTCCATTTAGAATTAAGTTTTCTGTTAGGAGTAGGACTGGTTTAGGTTCCTGTTTTTACACACAGATAGCTAGTTGTTCCAGCACCATTTGTTAAAAAGACTTTCCCTTCTCTATTGAACTGACTTGGCTCTTTGGTCCTATTTAAGAAATTTGTGTAATCTAAGTTCACTAAGGTTTTCTTGTATGTTTTCTTTCAGATGTTTAGTTCTATGATACTTTTCAAGTTAACTTTTGTATATGGTGTGAGGTAAGGACTGAGCTGATTCTTCCTTTCCTTTTTTCCTACTTATTCTATCAATTATAGAAGAGAGTGTTTAAATCTGCAACTGTGATTACAGATTTGTCCATTTCTCTTCTTAATTCTGACAATTTTTATTTCATGTATTTTGAAAGGATTATGAGGTACATGCACACTTAGGATTGTTACGCCTTCTTGATGAAATGAAATATATCTATAATAACACTGTTTTAAGTTCAGTTTTGTCTCATATTAGTACAGTAGTTTTAGCATGCTGTTTACATGGTGTTCTTTCTTTCACTCTTTTATTCACAACACATTTGTCTTTATATTTAAAGTGAATTTCTGATAAATAGTATATAGTTGGGTCTTGCTTTTCTGAACCCAGCTGATAATTTCTACATCTTAATTAGAACATTTATTGTAATGTAATTATTAATATAGCTGGGTTTCAATATCTTGGTATTGTTTTTTATTTAACTGGTCTGGTCTTCCTTTCCTGTCTTTGTGTAAAGCACATATTTTTTTCAGTATTCCATTTGATCTCCTGTACTTATTTTTTAAAATTATAACTTGTAAAGCACTGTTAGTGCTTTCGCTAGGGATTATAATATGTAACTGTAAGTTATAATGGTCTACTTTCCAAAAAATTTATACCACTTCACAAACTGTATAAGAAACAACTATATAATTTCCATCTTTCCTTTCGATTTGTGTGCTAGAGGTCTTCTATTTTAGTTCTACATGTTATAACACCCACGACATATTGCTATTTTTTTCTGTTTTAAACAGCCAATTGTCTTATAATAAAATATATAAACATTTCTTAAAAGGTAAAAAATAGATCTTTTATATTTATCCAGGTTATTTACCCTTTCTGCTTTTTCTAATTCTCTTCTGCAGATCTGGGGTTCTGTCTGGTATAATTTCTCTTCAACCAGAACAATTTCTTTAGTATTTCTTGTAGATCTGCAGAGATAATTTCTCTCTACAACTATTTGCTTGAAAATGTCTTTATTTCATTTCCATTTCTGATGAATAATTTCACTGAATATGAGTCTACGGTGACTTTTTTTTCTTTCAGCACTTTGAAGATATCATTCAATTGCATTATGCCTTCTACTGTTCCTCGTGAGAAGTCAGCAGTCATTTGTATTATTGTTCCTCTGTATGTAATGTGTTGTTTTTATCCCTACTTTTAAGACATGCTCTTTAGCACAGGTTTCTAGTATTCTGATTATGATGTATCTAAATTTGGTCTTCTGTGTATGTGGCCTGCCTGGGTTTGCTGAGCTTCATAGATTATATGAGTTGTTATGTTTTACTGGTTTGGAAAGTTCTTTGTCATTATTTCCTCTTTGACTGACATTGTTCCATAGATACCGGATGTTCTAGTTTGTCTTTTCGTCCCAATCTTTTTTCTCCCCTCGCTTGAAGTTTCTGTTTGGAAATTTTCTTTGATCTATGTTCAAGTTCACTGATTCTTTCCTGTCTTAATTCCAGTGTCCTATGAAGTCTTTCAAATGAAATTTTTATTTCTGATAGGTTTTCCATTTCTAACCCATTTCTGTGTATATATTTGACATCTGTGTCTTCTCTTGATTTACTTCTATTGACTGCTTTCTGTCTTTCCAAAAAGTTATTTTCTTTCTTCTTTGCATGTGTTGTAATTTTTAATTATAAAGTAGACATTATAGGTAAAATAACAGTAGAGACTGAGGCAAATGTTATTTACTTCCAGAAGAGGGAATAATCCATGTGTCTGGCCTCTAGGGTCAGGAGCTACATCAGTATGGTCTATAGTTGAACTGCAACTGGATTTTGTTGCAGCTTTAATTTAGCTTAGTTTCAATGTTTTGAGAGTGGGATCAAGACTTTCCTTCTGAGGTAAGCGTAAGCACTGGTGAGATTCAAGAGATCTCATGTTTTATAGCTGAGCCATCAACTTTCAAAACTCTATGCTTTATAACCCAGCTGCCGGCTACATGGATTGCTGGTTAAATTCTATCTGCTCTCCGGATCTGCCTTAGGCTTTCTGAGTTTTGGAAGCTCTCTATCTTTCCACATTGCCTTAGAGGGCTTTATCTCAACTCTCTTGGACCATCCTCACTCTTCCTATGGCTGATTTTCATAAATCTTTTGTCCAGGCTCTCCCTACATTTAGCGGGCAGTTGCCTTGCATTTAGGGATGCCCTATATGATTCAGGACTGATTATCTCTCAATTCTCCTCTCTCGGTCCCCAAACTTTGGTTTATTGCCTTGAGTTTGACAGGCAGGTGTAGGCTTGCTTTGTGGCTTCTCGGAATTTTTATATGTTTCACTAGTCCACAAGAGGCAATTACATATTTGGTAAAGTTTTGGCTGATATCTCCCTACCCCTGTCTATTCCTTCTCCTCTTCTCACCACTCTTCCAAAGATGAAAGCTGTCATGGGTGTCTTCTCTCCTAGTTACTTTCTGGACATTAGGTCACTAGGTCTCTTTGAATCCTCAGTTCTCTGATGGGTTTAGTTTTTCTACTTATTCAGATTGTTTTGGTTGTTAGAGTAAAAGTGATGGTCTCTTGAGACTTTCTACATTCTAACACCATAACTAGGTTCTATTTCTGCATTCTAACACCATAACTAGGTTCTATTGCTTTACAAATCTGTTCCAATAATCACTATTTGTGTGTAGTCCTACGCTTTTTAAATTGTTGTAGCCTTAAACATAAGTGTAGTTCCCATTTAGTTGAACTGCATATTAAAAATTTTCTTTATTTTCTAAGATTGCAGTACTATAATCTTTAATAAAGTATTGCTGCATATTTGAAGACTTAAGTGCACAAGAATTATTTTCATTCAAACACCAGGTGGTTGCACCATGATTCCAGAATAACTAAAATAAATATAGGTTTCTACTCCTTTTGTAAATAATCAGTCAACCATCTTTCTGTCCTGGATTCAGTCTATCCTTGAACTATAAAGGATCTCCGAAAGGATAGGATGCAGAAATATGTTGATACTTCTATGTCAGAAAGTCAGATGGTAAGAAAGACTGGTCTGAAAACTACATAAAGCATACAAGTTCACATTTCTGGAATACTTTTTCCATCATGTTCCAGCCACATTTATCTTCAGTTTGAGGAGTATTTTCTGACTTTTTTCCTTTATATTTTGTAGTTGAAAAGGCTTCTATTGATTTATATTGAGGAAATGATTTAAAATAGGTAACAATACTGAATAGCACTACTGATCCAGGATATAAGGTTTGTCTCTATATCTCAAATCCTAAAGTTTCAGAAACCATTACCTTACACTTTTTAATTAAAAACAAGACAGCATAGCATAATTGAGTGGTTATGATAAATGCTGTCTGTATCATTTATTAGCTATATTTGCTACTATAGGCAAATTAACTTCTAAATTTTATTTTTCTCACAGAAAAAATGATGATAAGAATGATATACTATTGGAGTTCACCACAAGCAACGTAAAATATTTCACTGGAGCACTACTCCCCAATTCAGACACCACTGATTCCCGCAAAAAAAGTAAATCAAGTACTGCTGAACATAAGCTCACAATGCAAAATTTAGAATGTGAGAAAACAATTCACCACGAGGCACAATAAAATATCATGTATTAGACAGCTATGAACTCCAGAAAACAGAATTACTATATATAAAAAATAAAGTAAGTATGTTTAACAGAAACACCAATAATAAAAACCTCCAAGGCAGCTGGAAAAAGAACCAGAAAGAATATTTAGGAAAAAATAGTATTTTGAAATTAAAATCTTAGTTTTAACTCAAAGAAAGATAAGATACAGATCAAGAAAATTTATAAACAAGAAAATAGACCTAAAGAAATGACTAAAACGAAGTACAAGGAGACAGAGTTGATAAATACAAAATTGGAGTTAAAAGACACAAAGAACAGAATGATAACATCCAGTCATAGCTGTTCAAGAAGGACAGAATACATATAAGATGGGAGAGGCAAAATGTGAGAAGACAATGGCTAGGAAGTCTCCAGAATTGATGAAAGACATGCCTCCTCTGATTCAATAAGCATAATGAATCCCAAATAGAATAAATATAATGTTAGATGTAGACATATTTTCACATTTTAGTGAAACTACAGCACACCAAAGACAGAGATCCTAAAAGCAACCAGTGAATAAAACTCAAATTACCTACAAACAAGACAGAGAGCAGACCTTTTGTGTTAAATAGCAACAAGCAAGCCAGACAGCATAAAATCATATTTTCGAAGTACTGAGAGACAAAAGCTGTCAACCTATAATCTAGGATTGAATTAAATTTACAAGTGAAGGCCGGGCTTGGTGGCTCACGCCTGTAATCCTAGCACTCTGGGAGGCCGAAGCAGGCAGATTGTTTGAGCTCAGGAGTTCGAGACCAGTCTGAGCAAGAGCGAGACCCTGTCTCTACTAAAAAAAAAATAGAAAGAAATTATCTGGACAACTAAAAATATATAGAAAAAATTAGCTGGGCATGGTGGCACATGCCTGTAGTCCCAGCTACTCGGGAGGCTGAGGCAGGAGGATTGCTTGAGTCCGGGAGTTGGAGGTTGCTGTGAGCTAGGCTGACGCCACGGCACTCTAGCCTGGACAACAGAGTGAGACTCTGTCTCAAAAAAAAAAAAGAAAAAAAAAAATTACAAGTGAAGTAAAATAAAGATATTTTTAGATAAAGTCTAAGAATATTTACCATTAAGAAACCACTGTTTAAAAAACAAATCATGGGCTCTCATTAAAATGTATTTTGATATTTGAGGGACATTTTGCTTTTTACAGAGTTCTGCTAGCACATAGAGGATAGAAGCTAGAGAAGCTAAATTTTCTACAATAAGCAAGACAGTCCAATACAACAAATAACTGTCCAATCCAAATGCTCTTGTTACTGATCCACTGAGAAACACAGAAAAAAAAGATATAAATAGAATGATAAACAAACAAAAACTGTATACCATGTGAGTTAACTGTTAAAAACAAAAATAAAAATGACTAAATTTGGGAGTATAAAAATGAAACAGAAGTAAAATACTAGAAAGATCATGATTAGAATTAAAGCTTCCTAAGCCTGTGTGTCATAGCAGAACCACAGATCAGTTTTAGTGTAAAACTGTGTAGGTAATTGCAACATAAACACAGACACAAATTCACAATAAAAAGAGAAGAAAAGATGAGGCAAATACCAAGCAAAAAAGGTTAGATAGCCACATTAATATCAGAAAATACATATTCTAGGACAAAAACTATTATTATAAAGAGAGTCATTAGATAATTATAAAATTATATGTACCTAATAACAGTTTCAAAAGATTAGAAAAAGCTAATGCTACAAAGGACAAACTGCTAAAACCACCATCATTTTGTACAACTTTAAAAACCTTTTTTTAACAACAGATCAAGCAAACAGATTAAAATATAAATAAGTATATATAAAGTAACAAGCTTGAGTTGCTACTACACATAGAGAATCTTGCATTCAACAAATAGAGAATACTTTCCTCAAGCACATTTACAAAACTGATCTCTTGTAAGAATATCAAACTATCAGAAGAAAATCTATCATCCAGATAATGTTCTCTGACCAACACTATAATTCTACAAGATGTAAAATGTTAAGAAGATAACTAAGATATACCCATAATTTTATGATATAAAAAATAAAAAAAACCACTTTTAACAATTAATAGGTCATAGTGAAAATAATAAATTATCTTGATTAACATATCTTACCGATATAATACGATCTCCTTTTCTGAGCTCTCCACTTAGATCAGCAGGTCCTCCAGCCAAGATAAAGGAAATAAATATTCCTTCTCCATCCTCACCTCCTACAATGTTGAAACCAAGGCCTGTTGAACCACGATGAAGAACAACTTTTCTAGGTTCCCTAAAAATTAAAAAAAAATTTATTTATATCTTGGACATTTTACATAAAACCTGACATTCTATCAGTGAGAACTACTTGTTAATAACTCTTATATTACCAACTATAAAGAAAGCTAGGTGAAATATAAACAGTTTTTCCAAAACAGTGGGATAAAGAGATTCTTTGTAAGCCTAGAAATTAGGCTTAGAAATCAAATGGAAGGGCCCGGCGCAGTGGCTCACGCCTGTAATCCTAGCTCTCTGGGAGGCCGAGGTGGGCAGATGGTTCTGAGCTCGGGAGTTCAAGACCAGCCTGAGCAAGAGCGAGACCTCATCTCTACCAAAAATAGAAAGAAATTAATTGGACAGCTAAAAATACATATAGCAAAAATTAGCCGGGCATGGTGGCACATGCCTGTAGTCCCA
>CAUYSK010055174.1:0-41192 GCA_963575035.1 Avahi laniger | reverse complement strand
CCTGTGGGGGCCTTGGCCAGACAGTCTCCGTGGCTCTGATGGTGGGCTGCCCACAGCTGCGCAGGCTGCCCTGTCCCTCGGCCCTCTGCCCTGGCACCCACTCACCCACCCACGTGGACCCTTGGGGCACCCCTCCTGCCCCCCAGGGCCATCCCTGCTCTCCTGCTACAGAGTGGCCTGTGCATGCTCCATCTTCCCCTTGGCAACGCTCTGGCTCCCAGAAGCGGGGGTGGGGAACAGCACACGCCTGGGGCGCTGAGAACATCTGGAGGCACATTGGTGGCAGCGTGGGCGGGAGAGCCGCTGGAGCAGGGTGGCGGGTGCCTCCATGGCGGGCCAGCTGGTGCACCGGCTCCCTGCCATCCATCTGCCCTCAGCATCACTGCAAGAAGCACAGAAGGGACTCGGGAGCCAGTCAGGAAACGCCCCCGCTCCCCTCCCCCCACCACCCCCGCACGGTCCAGTCGCTGACCCATTGTCACCCCCAAAATAGGGTCAGCACATTACAGAGGGGGGCCGGCCTCATGCACGGGGAGTGAGCGCTCTCGCTACTAGAGCTTGCTGCCCCTCCCACGCCCTCGCGGGCACCGTCCCTGTTAGGAAACCAGAGTTGCAGGCCAGGCTCCCCCCGCCCTCCCGATGCCTGCCCGGCCTTTCCCAGGCTTGCTTTTGCTTTGTTTTGTTTTGATGACAAGTTTGGGGTCAGTATACCCCCCAAAACCAACAGAACCGTAGCGTCTTGTAAGACATAAGCATCCCCCTCGGAGTGACCGGGGAGGGGGCTCTGCGGTCCAAGCCCATGTCCCTGGAGGCCCTCTCTGCGGCTCCGTCCTGGGCCTTGTGTCTGCGACTTGGACCAGGGGGGTTTCCTGGGCTGCCCCTCTGCTCCCTCCCCCACCTCCTTCCCCTGAGGTGCCCGGGCTCCTGCGTGGGTGATAGCTGTCCTGGGAGCAGGTAAGGAACCGATGGCTGCTCTCTGCCCGGGAAGCCGTCCTGTACGGACGTCACCGACTGGCTCCTGTGGCTTCGTCTCCCCCTGGGCCCGGCCGATGGGGACCCCACAAGAGATGAGGGGGGAAAGGGGAGAGTGGGGGTGTTTGAGGTCCCGTCTGGTTGCCGCTCTCGACCCAGGCTGCCCCGTCCGGGGTCTGGCAACTTTCCTCCTGGGAGCGTGGTGACAACCCAGGTGCCTGCCCCGACCCGCTCCTCGTAAACAGCCCGTTCACCAAACCCTCCCGGTGTCCTAATTTGAGTAATTCCAGTGACTGTTTCCTCCTGGCATCCTCCTCTGCCATGCGGGCCAGGGCCGCCTCCCGCACCCTCGCCAGAGCGGGGTGTCACCAGTCTGCTCAGTGCCTTCCAATCTGCTGGGGGACAGTCGCCTCTCGGGGTGGACTTCGCTGCTGGAGAGTCCCTCACACACCTGTCACTCGTCCCTTTTGTCCCACTCCTCTGTCTCCGTCTTCACATGGACCTGCAGATACTCTGACGTTCGGTTTTTAACTCACCTAGGATTTTTGTGGGCAGAATGTGAGTCAGAGGTTTAACTATTCTTGCTTTTATTTTGTCTTGACACATAAATAGCCAGTTGTCACGCTTTCTCTACTGAGGTGGAAAATCGCGCTCAGTCGTAAATCTCATCCCTGCCCGCCAGGCGGGTCTGGACCCCGCGTGGCCCTCCAGTCTCCTTGCCTGCTCCCCACCCCCACCCGCGACAGGCACGCGGCAGACAGGTATGCCATCGCAGCTCTACCAAGCGAGTAGTTACGACGAGGTCAAGGTCCCGGGCAATGTTCTTTTATGTCTGACAAATTTTTCTTGGGTTCTTTTCTGAATGATCTTCGCAGTCAACTTGTGAGGCTGGGTAACCTGTGGGGGCTTTCACTAAGATCTGCTTGGGTTCTAGATTGATTTGAAGGAGTTCGTCCCCCCGAGAGGCGGAGCAGAGTGGCAGAGACTCTGGGCCCAGGCTGCCTGGATTCCGGCCCGGCTCAGCGCTGCTCTGCTGGCACAGGTTGCCGAGTGCCATGCGCTCAGCTTCTACACCCGTGCGACGGGGCCACACCAAGCCGGTGCTACTTGCAGGGCGGGTGCTCAGAGTAAATAAGCCAAGATACGCAAAGGGCATATTAAATCAGACATCATCTCCTTTAAGATAAGTCACTGTATTTACTGCTGGGAAGGAAAAGCATGCCGCCAGTTAAGCTGCAAGATGCCCTGCGACAGAACACGTCTGGGTTTAGAGACACTCCAGCGTGGGAGATGTGCGTGCTAGAAATACGTCTGCAATGTTACAACGTCCTCCCATCAAGGACTGGGGGTTTGTCTTGGTTGATTTAGGTTTTCTTTTTTTTATCCTTCCATAAAACTGTATAGCGTTCTTTATAAACGTTCTTTAGGGTCTTCAATAATTTTTAGGAACATGAAGGAGTCCTAAAGCCAAGAAGTTTGAGAACCTTTGAGGTGAGCAGAGGTCCATGTTAGCAGAAGGACAGGGAGGCGTTCGGATCGTCTCGGCAGCTGCTGAGAAAGCAGCCGACCAGCGTGGGCACCGCCAGGGATGTGAGGAAGAGAGACCCTCGCTAGCCCGGCACAGGGCACCGAGTGGCGACCTGCGGCGGGCGTCCTAGCAGGGAAACGCCGGCGTGCCAGCGGGGACAAGCTGAGCAGTGCGTCGCGGAGCTTCCGCACCGGCGCGGCGAGGGCGGCCCGGCGAGTGCCCGAGACGGAGCCGGAGCGGCAGTTCTGTGGCTGCTCACTGGCACCTGGACAGTTTCATTTGGTGAATTCAAACAAACCCGACGAAGATTTATTAGGATAATTATGAGTCTAGCAAGTTGGCCAGATACAAAATAAAGACATAGTTTTTAAAAAATTAAAGATTTTACATCCATTACCATAACCCAATTAGATAGGTGATGAAAAATCGATTGCATTTGAGAAGAAATACAAAAGGATCTTAACTGAATTTGATTTTTTTTTAAATAAAGCAAATAGCATAATAAACATAGGGAGCATCTGGGAGGTGAGCAAAGGAATATTTGTAGTATCGGTCTCTGTATTTTTCTCACGTTTGGAACATTCGTACGGCCAAGAAGGCAGCGTGGATTGCAGGGCCCATCTGTGGGGGTATGTTTCGAGACCCTCTGTGCGTGCCCGAAACCACAGATAGCACCAAATCCTGTATGTGCCATGCACGGGTTGCTCTTTCCTTCTTCAGTGTTTCATAGACAAAGGATTTGTTCTTATCATAGATCTTGGCAGCTTCAGTACACGATTTTGTTTCCTTTCCTTAATTAGTCGAGAACTTTCACTTTGATGGCTTTCCCATGGCGCATCTGAATTGCCAGTGTCACCACTCTGTGCTTCGGGGCCATTACTAAGCAACAAAAGGGTGACTTGAACACAAGCACCGCGATACTGGACAGTTGATCTGATAACCAGGACGGCTGCACACTAGACACGGACAAAGCGAGGATTCGTGTCCCGCCCTAGGAGGGATGGTAGAAGATGTCATCGCACGGCTCAGGATGGTGTGGCTGAGGGGACCACTGTGGGTCCTACTCCTGATGCCAGCAAAGTTACTTAGACTTAACTCTACATTTTGCCGGATTTTTCTCTCTCTGATTTCTTGTGTCCCTTGGCTCCCTCTTTCTTGGGTTAAGATTTTTGTTTTGTCGGAATACATCCTTGAGTAATTCTTTCAGAAAAGTGAATGGTGGTAAAAGTTCTGAGCCCTGGCGTGTTCGAATGTTTTCATTTCACTCTCAAACTGGAACGCTGGGTTTGGAATGGCAGACTCCACCGCATTTTCTCCTGAACTTCGAAGGGGAGACCGGCGGTCCCCTATCACTAGGTAGCTGGTGTGAATAAGCTCGTTCTCCTCCACAGGCAGCCTCTCTGCTCACGCCCATCCTCACTCGCACTCCGACTTTGGCTCTCCTTCTCGCCCTCTGTCTGGAAGCAGCCAGACCCTCACGCCGTGTCTGGTTGGCTGGCAACGGGCCACACGCGCCTACTGCAGGCCTGTTTCCTTTTGGTCTGCGCGGCACCTGGTGGGTTCGCGGACTCTGAAGCCGGACGTCCCGCTGTGGCCCGGGGCGCTTGGCCGTGTTCTCCCTCCATCCCGGCCGCTCTCCCATTCGGAAACGCCCAGTACGCGGGGGCGTACCTGGAGCTGCCCCCGGTCTCCCACCTCTTCCCTCTAGTTTCCCCACTTCGCCCTGTCAGCTCCTCGAGCAGCACCTGCTGTTCCCGCGCACTGATTTGCTCCGCAGGGGTCTCTTGCTGCGTTTCAGCCCGTCTATTTTAAATCCCCACGATCCTAACTAGCTCTTTATATAAAAGCCCATTCTTGCTTCATGAATAAGATAAGCTCTCCCCGCTCTCTAAGGATAGTAATTAGACCTATTTTAGAGCTGCCATCGACTGGATCAGCACGGCCTCCTCGGGCACCGGAGTCTCCGAGATGACAGCTCTCCTCCGCGGCTGCCTTCCCTGCACGTGGTCACGTGGGCGGAGGCCTGTCTTTGCGCCGAGACTCCCTGGCCGTCTGCCTGGGCCGCGGTGTCTGCGCCACGCCCCTGGAGGAAGATGGGTAGCACGTGTGACCCACTGGGTGGCGGGGAATTACTGTCCCTGGATTGGGGGTCCCTATGCTTCCTTGAGGTCAGCAGCTCCCCAGCCACTGCCCTGCTGTGGGGACCATGCTCCGCCTCTGTCTGGGGCTCAGGGCTCTCTGCCGCCTGCCACAGCAGGGGAGAGCACAGGGCCAAGCTCCTGAGGTAGCTGCTGTGACAGCCCGACCGTTGTCCCACCCATCCCCCACCCTCTGTTTGCGGCTGTGGAGGCCGAGCACAGCGGCGTCTCCAGCGTCTCCCAACGCTTCCTGCCACGTGGTTTCCTCCAAGTCTGCTTCTTCGCATCTTTCTGTGATGTGTACGGAAGTTTGTCGCACTGAGGAGACTCTTTCAGCATTTAGAAATCAATACTGTTATGAATGTTTTTCTTTCAAAAATATTTTTCCGACATTCTCTAGGACTTTGGGGGGAGTTTGCTGAGTTTGCCTTGACCGCAGCCCCAGAAGATGTCACTGAACACACCCCGAGGGCACGTGCGCCTGGTGCCCGGCGGACCCTCCGCAGGGCGAGGGAGGCTCCGGCAGGTCCTCTGCGTCCAGCAGCCTCCCCACGGTGCAGGGCTTGGGGGCTGAGAGCACAGTTCGGATCTGCGGGACACTCCGCACGGCAGGAGCCACCTTGCGCGGCACCTCCCCCTCCGTCTCCTCGCCAGACTCCAGACCAGGTGCCGAGGATGTCCCCGCCCACCCCTAGATTGTCACCTGGGCTAAGGCACCAAAATGCTTAAAATAGAAGCATCACCGACAACTTCCAGGGCCTTTCTCTGAGCCGGCAGGTGCCATCCACTCTACTGCTGGGGACTCCAGCTCCCCGGGGTCCCCTTGCCCCTCAGGGTCTCTGTAGCTTCCACGTCTCCAAACGGGGAAGGGCTGTGGGAGTTTGGGGTTAAAAGATCCTTTCCATTCCATGCTGAGACAGTGTCGATGGCAACGGATGATTTCAGCTGAGGGGGTGACCCCGTCGGCAGCCCAGACAGGGAGGCCGGCACTGGGGTCCCCCAGAGCTGCTCATCTGCAGGCCCTTGGCGTGGACAGGAGCCCTCAGGAGCCCTCAGCAGTGACCACGCGGTGACCGAGGTTGGCGCACCACGTCATGAGATTCAAATACAGACTCGTTTTTCTGGGACGGACAGGCCTTTGGCATGGACGCCTGTGCAACGCCTGCCCGTCCGAGCCACGCCGTGGTCGCAAGGACTGACCAGGTGCCACCCAAAGAGCTGTGTCATCCACACCCCGGCACGTGCCGCCTCCTCACCGCCTACGTGCGGTAGACGTCTCTGTCCTGGTCATTTTAATTCTCCCTTTCCCCGAGGCCTTGTGGGGCCGAGTCTCTCCATAACCCGATCAGCGGCGGGGAAATTGGATCAGCGTGTGCAGGTCGCGCTGCTGCTGCGCCGCCTCTTACTCGGTGAATGTCAGAGGCCCCGCGGCGTGGAGACCTGCTCGCTGCCAGCGTCTCGTCTTTGAAAAGCAAATGGCTTTATCAAATTTGTGTTTATGCGTGTGATGCATTTGATTGTAGCTGGAGGGGGACTGCCGGGTCCAATAGCTAATTTGGCCCATCAACAAGGCTTAAACCTACTTACCTGCAAGAAACTGTTCGTTCCACGGAGGCAGTTGGGTCTCTGGCTGGTGGCAGAACAGCCATTCGCTGACATCCCCTTGACCTCCCCTCTTGAAACTGGGGGTCGACTTCGGTTAGGAGGCCCTGCTGCCTTCGGCTCCACCGTCCACGTCTGGGAATCAGGGACACGGGACTGGCGCACAGGACGTGAGCTGCACCCTTGTCGCTAGCAGTTTAACAAAGAAGAACCCGGCCCACACATCTGTCAGCAGCTGGCCAGACCCAAGAGAGCCCGTCTATAGCAGCACACTGCGTGTGGACGCTCCGTAGACGTCCAAACCCTGCACAGAAACGCCAGGGCAAACTGCACAGCAGGCCATTGGGAAAATGGCAATGGCTACTCAAAAATCAAAAATAGAATCACCATACAATGCAGCAATTCCACTTCTGGGTATACACCCAGAGGAACTGAAAGCAGGGACTCAACACCCATGTTCACGCAGCACCATTCACAGCGGCCAAAAGCGGGAGCCCCAGGCGTGCACAGACAGGCGGCGGGTGCACCTGTGTCCGTCCACAAGACGCAAATTATTCCGCCTTTCAGGGAAGGGAGCTCCGACACCTGCTGCGACCTGGGAGGACCTTAAGGGCATTATGCCGAGCGAAATGAGCCAGATCCAAAGGACAAATGCTGTGAGACTCTTCCTCCAGGAGGGCCCCCGAGTAGTCAAAAGCTTGAAGACAGAGAGTAGCATGGGAGGGCAGGCGTCAGTGCTGGGCGGGACAGTTTCAGCTGTGTGGGTGACGAGAGTAGGGGACGGAGGGAGACGTCTGCACCACAGTGGAAACGCCCTCGATGCCCCGAGCTGCACAATTAAACTTCTGAAGCCCTGGTGGGTCTGTGGGGACTGAGGCCTTCGACACAGACGGTCACTGTGGCCTTAAGAAGGGGCAGCCTGGGCCGATGGAAGCCAGTCGGGGGCGAGACCCCTGGACCACTCTGGGTCCTGCTAAGGGGTCCCCATGGAGTGTCCCCCTGGGCCCTAAATCCCAGCCCCTTATATGGTCAGTGACTCCTTGCCCTTAGCACAGAGCTTCCGGGACAGTGGGCACCTCTGGCCCAACAGCCTTGGAAGGCCTCGCGTGGCCGTGCCCCAGGCCCTCGAGCTGATCCCACTGGGGCCACCCTGCTCCAGCCCCAGGCCCTGGATATCGCGAGCCATGGGTTGTCCCAAGTGTCCATAATCTCAGGGCCATAGCACCTGTGCGCACGTAGGAGAGTGGCTGAGCCTGTGCTGGGGGACACCTGGGAGGACACGCCTCTGAAACCTTATGCCACAGCCACCGTGCTCAGGATGAGAGAGAGACATGGCCAGGTGTCCCAAGCTCCCCAGGAGGAAGAGCTGCCCTGGAGGTGGGCTCCGGGGTGGACGGCGTAGCAGTCGGCCCCTCACACCAGGTTTACTGCCACCGTCAGCTCGACTGTTGGATTTGTCCCTCCAAGGGACCCCGCTGTCCTGTGGCCAGGCCCTGTTGTCACGAGGGAGCAGCCTGGTCTGTTCTCTCCCCACAAATCGCTTCACTGCCGGGTTGTCACCGCGGAGCTTAGGAAGCCGCCTGGGCCAGCCTCACGTGGCAGCGGCGACGGCGCAGTTACAGCTCGCAAGGCCGATGCATCGGAGCGATGCGGGGACGCAGGGGCTTATTAAAATGCTGAAATGGCTCTAAATGAGGTCAGCCGTCGATGTGCCTTGGAGGGAAGCCAGGCGCTGAGCACTGGCGAGCAGGGTTTATTTCCTGACGCGGTGTCGGTGACACCCGCGTGCCACCCAGCCCAGCGCAGCCCCCACCTCTGGAGGGCAACTTGCACCTGAGACACAGAGCAGAGCCGGCCAGGGCTGGCAGCAGGGGAGACGGTGCTGCGCCCACCCCGAGAACCAGCTCCCCTGCCCACAGGCACCCCAAGGAGGCGCGTCCGAGAGCACCAGGGCAGGCAGGAGTCACCTCTGACGAGGGCGAGGGCAGGACAGCTGAGCGCTGTTTCCTTAGCCAGGGGTCGGGTTGCTCCTGCTGAAATCCGTCAGCGCCAGGGAGGGCAGGTGCAGGCCTTCCGATTGGTCCGCTGCAGATTTTTCTCTGTGGTTGCACTTCTGGTCCGTGCGGCCCCTCCTCCTGACTCCAGGGGAATTTTTCTGACCTTGGCTGCCACAGTGAACAGTGCCCTCCAGCTAAGAGCTTTGGGGTCCCTGCCCTGGGCGCCGGGCCTGCCCTGCCCTGATGGCTGTGTGACCTCAGGTGTGTTGCCTGACCTTTCTGTGTATGGGATGGGGAGACTGCAGATCCCGCCACCAAGGCTGGTGAGGACGAAGGGGAGCCACGTGGGGGGCTGGGCCTCGTTTCTATCTTTTGTTACTCACTAGCACTCGCTAATTATTATTTCTACAAACAGCTGAATCGCTGCTGCCGCGTGCGAGGGGAAGGCCTGCGTTCCAGTTCTGAGTCGGAGAAAGAAAAGGTCTTTGATTCCTGTTAAAAATAAACGTGCGTGCATAGCACTCTGCTGTTCACGGCCGCACGGCTGCCCGCCCCGAGGCTGCGGCGACTGTGCTCTCGTCCTGCGTCCAGGAGGGGTGTGGCCGGCGGGTGCGGGAGCTCACTGGGGTCCGGCTTTGCCCAGGCTCTGCCCGGCCTCTCACCCACGGGACCGCTGGGCAGGACGAAGCCACAGGGCCTATTTTCCTTGTCATCTCCAGGTGGGGCGGAGGCTGTGTAGGCAGGTGCTTCTCCGAGGACGGCCAGCTGGGCACCAGGAGGACGGAGCAGGATTTGAACCCAGAGCTCTGACCCTGGCAGGGACGCGATGACCCCTGGCAGGGAGGCGACACTGCACTGCCCGCAAGAGGGGTGGTGCCCGCCACTGCGGACCGTCACTGTCGTGTTCATTTTGCCTGTTTTCTAGCTGGGGCCACCTGGATGGCCACGAGGCCACCAAGATGGTGCACCCGGGCCAGGGGTGCCGCGTGGGGCCCGGCGAGTCCCCTCTGCATCCACCTGCTCTTGTCACCACATGTGCTGGAGACACGGGCACCTGCCTGCCTGCCCTGGGAGGCTCCTGGCATCGCGCTCTCGCCATGGCCGCTCCCAGTCCTGGGACGGAATGCCCAGGGCATGCTGTCATCGCAGATGCCAGATGCTGGCTGACCCGGTGCAGACAGGAGGTTTGGGAACGGGCTGGAGATGAGGGTGGGTGCTGGGTGCTCTCAGGCGGGGTACGTGCCACGTCCACACGGGAAGACCAGGCTTCCGGAGCCTGTGAGCCTTCCTGGGCCTGAGGGTCCCTCCCCAGCCTGGAAGTCAGGCTCACCAGTTCCCGGTGGTAACACACCTGCAGCCAGGTGTGTGCAGGTGCTTAGTTCCCACCTGCTGGGCCGGGGTGGGGCGCTCTCTGGGTGCGGCCCGTGGGCGGGTCTTGAGGTCTGTCACTGGGTCTTTCTTTCTTCCCACCTTTGGCTGTGCGGGTGGCCTGAGCGCTGCGGGGCAGGAGCCCACCGCCAGGGCCGGGGAGGCTAGAACTGTCTCCAGAGTCCGCATTCGCACACAGACACACTTACTGCTTTTCATGGCGTGGAGCTCGGGGCAGATCCTGCTTCCAGGCCCGCCCTTGGGAATGTCTGAGCACTCAATGCCGGTGCCACCTCACGACATTAGTGTGCGCCTCAGGCTGGATTCTTGGTCCTTCCAGAGGAAGGAGGAAAAAGGAAGGAAGGGAGGGAAGGGGGGCTCCTAGTCCAGCAGGAGCGTTCTGTCCCCAAATTCGGGTGTGGGGTGAGGGCCGGAGTCCTGAGGATCAAGCAGCGTCTCGAGGCGGCAGCGCATTTGGAGTCTGCGCTGCGGGAGAGGGACAGTGGGAGCCGGTGCAACCGTCAGACTGATGCTCAGGGCTCACGTGGATCTGTGCAAAGGCCCTGTGTCCGGTGCGGGTGAAACAGTGCTAGGGCCAGCTGCCTGAGAGGGCTCAAATTTACACCAGGTCTGCTCTAGGTGAGAGGAAGCTGCGGGTTTGGGAGCTTCAGAGACAGGGAGGCCTGTCACCTGCTTTTCTTCAAGGCTGTTACCCCAGCACTGCGCCCTGTGGCCTGCACGTTCCCATGCACCTCACTTTCAGTCTGCCCCAGCGATGCCCTACACCCATCTGCCCCCACCCCAGCGAGGCACCCCAAGCCCCTCTACCCCCCACCCCAGTGATGTACCCCACGCGCACCTGACCCCACCCCAAGATGCACCTGCTCCTTTTGGAGCAGCCGTGGTGCCAGCTGGAGTCTGGGGACACAGAGAAGGGACAGAAGTGGAGCAGCAGCCGCGGGGAGGGGTCTAAACGCAGGACTGTTTGGAGATTGTCTCTCGGTTTTGGTTTGGAATTGGCCGTGCTCCAGTATTGCGGACGCGGCAGGGCTCGCTGGGCCAGGCCACCGCAGCTAGGGCCCATCGCTCACTGGCCACCTGGGAGAGGCCCTTCCGGCCTCACTGGCTCATCTGCGGGTGGGGGCGGCACGGGTCCCATCCTGCCTGGGACTGGGCCGGGCCGCCTGCCGGTGCCTGCTGGCTGCAGGGGAGACCTGCTTTTGGGACGGCTCCTGAGAGACGGGTCCGAAAGGACGGAAGCAGCCTGTCGGCTTCAACTCCCGCTGACGGTGTCCATGTGTCATTAGTGCCAATTAGGGGAGGCGGAAGGCAGAGTGCTGGCCTGGGGCACCGGGGGCGGGAGGGCCGGCGGGACAATTGAATTCCCCACCAGACAAATGTGATTACCGGTGTAGCCGGGGCCCACCCCCGCGGGGGGCCGGGGCATAAATGGCCAGGCGAGGCCGGCGAGCTCAACCCCGCCATGCAGACCCCCAGCCACCGGTGTCGCTGGGCCAGCCTGCCCAGCCCCAGCGTGCGCGAGGCGGCCTCCATGTACGGCACGGCGGTGGCCGTCTTCCTGGTCATCCTGGTGGCTGCGCTGCAGGGCTCGGCACCCCCCGAGAGCCCCTTCCCCTACCGCATCCCCCTGGACCCCGAGGGGGCCCTGGAGCTCTCGTGGAACGTCAGCTACAGCCAGGAGGCCGTCCACTTCCAGCTCCTGGCGCGGCGGCTCAGGGCTGGGCTCCTATTTGGGATGTCGGACCGCGGCGAGTTGGAGAACGCAGACCTCGTCGTGCTCTGGACTGACGGCGACAGCGCCTACTTTGCGGTGAGCCTTCCTCCCTGCCTGCCCTCCCAGCCTCGGTCCCAGCAGCCGTCTGCTTCTCTCCACCCGCTTATCCCAGCAGAGGGAGTTTCTCCACCGCCTCTCGGGGCTTGCCTTACTCTGATCCGGGCCACATCCGTGTCCCAAGCTTGGGCGTCATGGGGATGCCAGTCTGAGGACAAACAGGGAGATAGATGCTTTCCATGGTCTGTGACGGCACACTCTAACAGCAAGCCCGACAGTGAGACTGCCCACGGAGGACGCACGTGCCACCTAGGCCCCCAGAACTCCCCAGCTCACCCCATGAGGGCAGACCTCATGCCCCACCCCACAAACCACGCCCAGTGCTGCACCCAGCGCACACATGCCCACAGACATGGGCCAAGCACAGCACGCAGCCGTACAGCCCACGCAGACCTACTGCGCTCACGCAGGTGAGCTGAGCAGTGCAGCGTCAGATGCGCCCTGTGGAGCTGAGCCGAAACAGTCAGGTGGCTCTGCACACCCCTCCCTCCAATGCCTCCGTCCCCTCCTGTCCTAGGGGTGGAGAAAGGGCAACAGTTTCCCTTCAGACTGGGGAGGGTTTTGGGCCCCCCACAAGCTGCAGGGGGTCCCTGGAGGAGGGAGGGCCCTTGCCCACTTTCCTCCCGACATGGGACTGGCCTGCAGGGCCTCTGCAGGGATAAAGCGCAACTCTCCCCGCGAAAACAGACACAGGCAGCTTCAGTTTCCCCTAAGTCAGGCGGCCTCTCTTCCTCTGAGGAAGGGTCTGAGAGTGAGTCCCAGCCGAGCAGCGGCTGCCGCCCCGCTTCTGTCGCACATCTGGACGTGGGGAGAATCCCGTCTACCTTTTTGGGTTGCCATGAGTCCACAAGGGCCGCTCCGGGGCCGAGCTGCTCCCTCCAGTCCCCACAGCTCAGCCCTGCCCACTTCCAGGCGAGGCCCTGAGGCTGGGCCAGCCGGAAGGACAGGGTGGCACTGCCTGGGCAGGGCCCTGCTCGGGCTCTGGGGCTGTCCTGCCTCCCACGCATGAGGATGCTCAGCGGCCCAGGGGGTCACCGCTGAGAAAGACCCGGACGCCCCGGTTCTGAGCCACCAGCAGTCGGGGCAGCAGCTGAGCCCCATTGCTCACACTGGGGTCATTCATAAGCCTGGCCCCGAGCCACGCTTGCTCCTCTCGGGACAGCGTCCCCCCCACCAGCGTCCAGCGGCTGTGAGGGAGGCTGGGGTGGCTTCGCCCTTGCGCACACTGGCGAGATTAATTTGCACAACAAATTCCTGTGAAAACAAATGTCAGACTTGCTGTTCCTCCTTTAGCAATAAGTGCAACTAACATATTCTAGATTCCAGCCGAAACATCACAGGCGAGCTCTCAGCCTCTGTTCAAAGCCGGTCCCTCTACACATCGGCCGCGCCGCGTTCCTTCTCTCTAGGGAAAAGTTTGCAAAATCTCTCGCAGATTTCTATTTTTTCAAGGAAATGAATAAAGCATGTTCTAGTTCTGGATATGGAATTAAACAGAAACAACTGAAAGTCCTCACAGCCAAGGGCGCAGGGTGTTCCCGAGAGGGGAGCGAGCTGTTTGCCGGGGAAGCCTCTGCTTCTCCGAGCCTGTCCCGGAGCCGGCTGTGTCCCTGCGCCCCGGCGCCCGGCCCGGTGGAGCGGCGGGGCTGGGGTACAGATCCCAGGACACCTCCTGGGGAAACACAGCAGGGCCGATTCCTCCCCACACCTCAGTTTACCTTCTGCGACAAGGCTAGGACCAGGGTGGGGGAGAGGTGCTGGGCGCATGCCGTGGGTGCTTACTCGCAGGCCCGGGCAGTGCGGGGCAGCTGGCAGAGCGCCACCTCAGACACCATGCCCTGGTTTCGCTCTTGCTCCCTCGTGCTGTCCGCCCTGTCTCCCCTTCCTGAGGCTCAGGAGCCGTCACCACCCCTCCGTTGGCAAGCGGCAGCAGTGCTGGTCTGAGGCCACCCCTGGCAAGGCCTAGCAAGCCTCAGGCACCTTCTTAGCAACACAGATGCCCGCGTCCCATCCCGCCCGTGACCTGGCCGGCGTCTGAGGGCCCGGGCTCATGGTTGCAGAGGGAGCAAGCCCTGCTGGGGTTGGACTCTGCTGCCACCAGGCAGAAATGGACTTAGAAAGTGTGAGTGGGCCCCCGAGCCCAGGCAGGACCCCAGATCCACAGGGAGTAAGCCCAGCGGCCCCCTGCCCACCGGCGACACAGTGAGCTCTGCCAGGTCAGAGCTGCAGATCGGAGCTCAGGATCTGTCTCTGCAGGACGCCTGGAGTGACGGGAAGGGGCAGGTCCACCTGGACGCCCAGCAGGACTACCAGCTGCTGCAGGCACAGAGGACCCCGGAAGGCCTGTCCCTGCTCTTCAAGAGGCCCTTTGCCACCTGTGACCCCAAGGATTACCTCATTGAGGTAGGTGGTGGCCTTGAGTGCCTAGGACAGGTTCCTGGGCCAGTGTCCGGCTGTGACCCTTTCCTGCCCCCGGGAGGTCTGGGGCTTGGGCCTGGGCCAGTGATGACCAAGAGAAAGCCGCCCCAGCCCTGCCCCCGAGTCTGCCTGCAACCCCAGCCCACCGCCAGCCAGCAGGGCTTTCTACGTCTGGCACCGGCGGGGCTGGTGAGACCACATCAGACGGGGCAGCCCTGCGCATCCAGCGTCCCCATAGCCAGCCCGTTGGAGTTCTTCGCTCTGCAGAGGGTGTGACCCCTCGGGCTGCGCTGCCGACCTGACGAGGGCAGATGCCCCACACCTGATGTCCATGGTGTTGGCGGAGGGAACAAATGTCCCAGCGTCCCTGGCTCAGTCGGCCCCAGCAGCCGCAGGTGGGCTGGGTGTCAGGTGGACGTGGCTAGAATGCACTTGGCAAGACAAAGCGCAGCTGACGCATGACGTAGACAGGGGATCCCAGCGGGCGCCCCATGGAGTCTCCAGGGTCCCCACTCACAGAGGCCAGAGCGGGGTGTGTCACCTGGCTGGTGTGGGCGGGCAGGGACGTGGCGCCCACTGAGTTGCCAAGGAGCCCGGCTCGCCCGCGTCTCTGCCGCAGGACGGCACGGTGCACCTGGTGTACGGGATCCTGGCGGAGCCGTTTCGGTCGCTGGAGGCCATCAACACCTCGGGCCTGCAGACGGGGCTGCAGAGGGTGCAGCTTCTGAAGCCCGACGTCCCCACCCCGGCGGTGCCCTCGGACACCCGCACCATGGAGATCCGCGCCCCCGACGTCCTGATCCCTGACCAGGAGACCACGTACTGGTGCTACATCACCGAGCTGCCGCGGGACTTCTCCCGGCACCACATTGTCATGGTATGCGGGGCGCGGGGTCCAGGGCCCGGGTCCTCGCCCCAGCTCTGCCCCGTCCCCAACTCCGGGGAGCTGTCCATGGTCCCGGTTGGCCCTTCAGCCTGAAGTCCTGCAGGATCAGCAAGTGTTCTCTGGCCCCGCCACCCTCTGCACCCTCGAAGGGCCTCTGAGCCCCCCGCTTCCCTGCCTGGACCAAAGCCACCAAGATCTCGATTTCTGCACCTTCCCTTGGGACTGGAACTGCTGTCTGTCTGTCTGTCTGTCAGGCCGCCTCCCCCCTCCATGTAAAAGCAGCTCAACTCAGAACTCCGCTGCTCTAAACCACCCCTTCCCCCCGCCCCGGAGGTGCGACAGTGGTGATGGTACCTGTTCAGTGTCCACTGTCTGCCCGGCCCTTGGGAAGGGTGAGGAGATTGCTCATTTCAGCACAATAGTACCCAGCACCAGGTATTATCCTTATTGCTGTAGAGGAAGTACAGCCCAGAGAGGTTGTGTGAGTACCCAAAGTCACACAGCAGGGAGTGGGCTGGCCTTGGAGCTGTGCCTGGGGTGCAGGCTCTAACCTCAGGACCACACTGTCTCCTGAAGGAGCTGCGGGTGGTTGGTGTATTTGCCCAGCTGTTGCCCCAGACAAGTGAGGACAGCTGTCCCCACCGCATCAGGCAATGTCCCGTCTGGGTCCTCGTGTCCTTCACTCTGGAGCTCCTATGGGCCGCTGGCAGATTCTGCCTGGCTCCGGGTGGTGACTCCACCCTCAAAGCCCTGAGCCCCAGAAGTGCCCTGGAAATTGCAAAATTGCCTCGCCCATCCCTCCCATTTTGCAGATGGGCAAACAGAGGCCCATGGAGGGGGGAAGCTGGACAGAGTCCAGGCAGCAGCGGGGGGCGTGGCTGGGGGTGCAGTCACCCACACTCAGTGGGCCGCCTCTTGCTGTAGTACGAACCGGTCATTACCGCGGGCAACGAGGCCCTGGTGCACCACATGGAGGTCTTCCAGTGCGCCGCCGAGTTCGACAGCTTCCCCCACTTCAGCGGACGCTGCGACTCCAAGATGAAACCTGACCGCCTCAAGTACTGCCGCCACGTGCTGGCCGCCTGGGCCCTGGGCGCCAAGGTGTGTCCCCGCGACCCCCGCACGTCTCCCGGGCCTCCTCTGGAGTCTCTGGGGCCTGGTCCCCCCCACCTCTGGTTCCTGGCTTCACCGTCCTAGAGGCCCCGGGAAAGGCCCCGGCATCCTCCGCGATGCCTGAAATCCCCCCAGCCCTCAGGCCACAGAGCCGCCTCTGTGACTTGGCTACAAATCCAAGTGCCACGAGCTTATGTACCTCCTGGTCCTGACTTTGTTTCCAACCGGAATTGGAGGGTTTTGTGCACAGGGTGGTCCCAGGGCTGGCTGGGAGGGGGCCCATCGTGGGGCCTCCATGGGCCTCATCTGGGGGGTCTCATCGGCCCCCTTCCACCGGTCCAGAGAAGGGGGGCTGGAGGGGCCGGGGGGGTGAGGCTCAGCCCAGAGTGTTGGGGGCAGTGATGGGCTGCCCCTCGCAGGAGGGGGTCACTCTCACCCCGCTGCCCCTCCACCCACCCGCAGCTCGGCCCCCACAGCGGGCAGGTTTGCCCCCAGCCCTGTCTGGAGCTCTTATGACACCCCTCGCCCCGACAGGCCTTTTACTACCCTGACGAAGCCGGTGTCGTTTTTGGGGGCCCCGGGTCTTCCAGATTTCTCCGCCTGGAAGTTCACTACCACAACCCGCTGCATTTAAAAGGTGGGAGCTGCGCCATCCCCCCTCAGAAGCCCCAGGGCTCCACTGTGTCGGGGCAGGGAGGAAACGCTGCCCGGTGTCTGCTCAGTGCAGACCCCACTGATCACAGCCTGAGGCTCCTGAGCGACCCGGCAGTGGCCCTCGCGTCTCCTCCTTCCCTCCCCACCTTCCTGACTGTGGGGGGGTTCCCAGGGTGGGGCCTTGTGGGTCCCCCTCTCTGCCTCCCCAGTGCCCAGCTGCAGCCCAGCATGCGGGGGTGGGGGCGGGGAAAGCGGCCTCACACACCCCCCTCCTCTCCTCCCTGCCGAATAATCCCATCCACACGGTGCTGACCCAGGACCACGCACCTGGGAGTGGCCAGGTGGGTCGAGGAACCAAGACCCAGAGGCGAAGGGATGTTGCCAGCGGGCAGGGATTCGAGCTCTGGCTCTTTCTGTCTCCGCGGCCTGAGTCACGTGGTCTTGGGATGGTTGAGCCCGCCCTTGACCTGGCAAGGCCAGCCTAATTCCAGAGCCGCCACACTGCCTCGCCAGGTGGGGACCCCTCAGCTGTCGGATCGGTCTGAGTCAACACCGCCCCCAGCACCAGCCAGAGCAGGAGGCTGGCCTTAGGGCGCGCTAACCAGCGTTCCCCGGCAGTCTAACGTCTGCCAGGCTGCTCGGATCAGCAGCCGCCCCCATCCCTGACCTCCCTTCCCTAAAGGAGTGACCTTCCAGCACCCACATGCTATGGCTCTGCCCTCCCCAGACCAGGCTGGGCCGGGACAGGGCATCTGGTGGCATGGTAGGATGGCAGGCTTGGCTGCAGTGTAGGGATGGGAGGGGAGCTGGGGGCAGACAGCTGTGGCTGCTGGATTCACCCCGTGCCTGAAGGTGAAGCATGCAGAGTTGGCCTTTAGGATGCAATACAGTCGAAACCGTGTCAGAAACTCCCTGTCAACAGCAGCTTCCCCCACGTATAGTCACTCTGTTTTCTGAGTGACTTATTTTCATTAGTGTAAGCGAGGGCAGATAGACTGACAGATACGAGCTTCGGCTCCAGGCTGGGTTCCAGCCTGTGCCCCACCAGCTTGGAGGCCCTGCTGGGTGACCTGAACCCTGTGCCCATCCTCTCACCGCCCATAGCTGCTGTGCAGCTGGGAGAGGCTCATGCACGTAATGCCCCCAACTCGTGTGGGCACAGGGCCGTGCTCTGCTAACGTCACAGGCGGTTTTATCCAGGCGGCGTAAGTCATGCTTCTGCCACCGCTGGCATTATCTGCACCGCGCACAGAGATGGGCATAAGTCAGCGTGGGCCTTAGCATGATACAGGATTTATTGCTCATTTAAAACCTGAAAGCAAATGGATTTTTGAAAACTCTTTAAGCATCAGGGAAGTCTGTCTCCTCCTGATTATCTGGTTGTATTTATGGATCCTTTGCCAAATGCAAAGACGTTCTTGTCACTTCACAAATCCTGAGATGGGCTGCTTTTCTATAAATATCAAAATCCCACCATTACTTCATTATTTAATCCCCATCTGAATTCTAACCAACTGCAGCACCGTTTATTATTATCTCTGATGTCATCGGCCCAGAGACAGGGAGCTGTGTGCGTTTGGACGTTGTGGGGGTGTGGGGTGCGGGGAGGAAGGCGGAGGCAGGAGGAGAGGGTTTGGGCTGCATCTTAGAGCCATCAGGAGGGAGGTGGCGGCCCCGCGCCCTGCACCCAGGCGCCCAGCCCTGGGCTCAGACCCCGCTCGGCCGCTTCCCCGCCTGCGGCCCTGGGCAGAGCTGCAGTCGGGCTGCGTCCTTGCTTTCCTCCTCCGTAACTGGGGGCAGCAGCTCTACCGCACAACTCTCGTGAACGGGACGGGTCGTTGACCCCGTTCCTGGCACCCGGGTGCACACGTGCGGGGGAAAGAAAAGGCGGAAAGGCTCGAGGGAGATAAACCCACCCCAGCGCCCAGCCTCCTGCCTGTTTTGAGGGGGAGGCGCCCGGAGGCTGGATGTCTGTCCCGACTGGTTCTCTGGCCTGTCTTTCTCCGGTGACCAGAACGTCACATCGGGCTCTTTTCACTTAGTCGCCTCCAGGAGCCTCGTTCGTGCGAGCTAAAGCCTTGCCACTTCCATGCTCCCTGCTGCCTGGCGTCCCTTCCCCACAGTGGCCTGGGGTGCGGAGCCCCCCGACCACCTTCCACCTCTGCTGCGCATCCAGGGCTTGGGGCCGGGGCCAGGCCTTTAACCCCCCCATGGGCTCAGCCTGGTCCCGGAGCCTTGTGCTGGCAGGTCACTGGGGGTGGCAGTTCAGGAGGGGAAGGCTGCCTGGAGGACGCATGCTGTGTGGACGCCCAGCAGGTGCCAGTGTCCCTGGGCCTGTGTCCATCAGCTCGGGCGACGCTGGGAGGCTGCCCAGGGAGCTGCGGAGACTCCAAACGGCAAACTGCAAGGACTGGCGGGTGTGGCCGAGTCACAGGCAGGGACAAGTACAGTGTCTGTGACTGGAGGACGCGCGAGGTTTCCTTTGAAGAAGCCCTTGACCGTGAGCTGAGGTCCAGAGAGGGACAGGGAGTCACCGCGGACCAAGCGAGACCTGGGCTGCGCACGCGCCAGGGCACAGATCTTTCGTGCTGGCCCGCACCTCGGGCCACGTTGCTGCTCAGGCTTCTGAGATGTGGGCGGCTCCCTGGCTCTGCCCGATCCCACAGGACCCGGTAGTCAAAACGGCAAAGGAAGGCTGTGCCTTCTCGTCGCCCTCCACACGCAGATGCCCTCGCACTCGGCCATCTCTGACGTGAGTCCAGCTGTGAGCGGGTGGCAGGCGGGCGCCCCGAGCCTGATTTGCCCAGACCACGCCCTGAGGGTCGCCGCCCTGCAGCTCAGGTTCCCCTGAACGTGGAGGAAGGCCATTAAGGCCCTTGCCAGCAACCCAAGCGCAGGCCCAAGCTGCCCACCGGCCTCCCGAGCCCATCGTGGGCATCTCACCCGGTTCCACGGCGTCTTAGGTCACCGGCTGTCTCAGGCCGATCCACAGTGCTCAGCTGGTTTTCATAGAAACAACTGCTCTTTCTTCCCAGCGGGTAACGCGCGGCCGGTGTTAACTGATTCTTGCAGCTGCCTGGCGCCCACAGGTGTGGGAACAAAGGCAGCTGCTCTTAGTTCCCCCCGCAGGTGGGAGCAGGTGGGGACGACCAGCTCTGCCTCCTGGCCAAGGGTGGCTGGGGTCTCGGGGCTGTCCGCAGGGGGCCGAGAGGGCCTCTAGCCTCGCTCACCTCCATCCACGCCTTCTCCCAGACCGGCGCGACTCCTCGGGCATCCGCCTGTACTACACGGCCACGCTGCGGCGCTTCGACGCGGGCATCATGGAGCTGGGGCTGGTGTACACGCCGGTGATGGCCGTGCCCCCGCGGGAGAGCACTTTCGTCCTCACCGGCTATTGCACGGACAAGTGCACCCAGCTGGTGAGTGGGGCCGGCCTGGAAGGGTGGCAGGCACAGCTTTGACCCCCGCCCCACCTCCCCCCAGCGCTAGCCACGCTGCGTCTCACAGTCTGCTTTCACCAGGTAAGTGACAGACGTAGGCGCCATAGCTGGAGGGATGGTCCCGGAACCATTCTGGCCTCACCCTGAGTCATCTACTTACTAGCTTTTTGTGTCCTTCCAGACTTTTCTCCTGTATGTTTCTACCTGTCCTCATGGGTGATGAGGACAGGTGCTTTTCCCTTTTTTTTTTTTTTTGAAAAAACCATGTTGAATAGTTTACAAATTATTCAACAAATGGAACCACCTGCCCTGTGGTTTGCCTTTTCACTGCTGCGTGGTGCTCCACAGCGCGGGCCCTTCACTGCGACCTTGACCATGGGGGGCCCGTGGCACAGACTCTCGGGGGCACTGTCCTCGGGCTGTGCACGGGTGGCGGCGTAGGTTGGCGCGTGGACTCCAGCACCCACGGGGGCCGGGTCCTGGAGGAGCCAGGCAGGAGAGGGCGTAAGCTCTGCAGTCAAAGGCACAGTCAGATATCCTAGTCAAAACAGTCAGAAAATTCAAGTTGAAGACACCGAAATGCCTTTCTCTGAAATGACGGAGAAACTATTTACGATATTGATAACGCGAGGGGTCAGTAAGTCTGCGGGGAACCAGGCGCCATCTGGTACTACGTGTGGAAGGAAGCCACAGAACCGGCTTTTTGGAGGGCGTTTTGCAAGATTTGTTCAAAGGAAAAAGGAAAGAATATTGTTTTGGCCCCAGAAGAGCCTATTCCTCCCTGCACTTGTCAGGCTCCTGTGTCTCTGGCCAGTGGTCGGCCCCTGGGGGCCCCGGGGCCATCGTGAAGCCCAGGCGCCCCTCTTTGAAGGGGCTCCAGGTCCAGCCACGGTGGCCACAAGGTTTCCGTTCCTCACGTCATCGCGGCGAAAGCTATCCATAATGACGAGGGCAGGGCGTAGCCGGTCCGGAGCGAGAGAAGGTGCGAAAGTGACAGCAGATGAGCTGTATGAGACCAGCAATCGGGGTCACTGGGTGTCAGGCCAATGGCACCCCGAACTCCTGCACCCGCTGGCTGAGGAGATGACTGAGTCGCTGAGAAAATGCTCACAGCACGTGATGCCTTTTAGGGAGTTTTCCAAAGTTGGCATCAGGTTGGGGAACACGCCGACTCTCTGGAGAATCCCTTCACACCCTGGTGCGGAAATGAGGCCTTTTGACCCTAGGGCGGCCACCTTCTCCACGCGGCCACCGCCAGCCTCGGTGGTCAGCTGTGGACCACGGAGAGAGCGACCTCAGGGGCAGCCTGGCCTCGGCTGCTTGCAGATGACAGGAGGTGACGCCGCAGGGCAGCCGAAGGGCCTATGGGTCCGGCGTGTGGGGGCTGCCAAGCACGACCTACGCCACCCTTTACCATCCCAGGCGGCAGGCCACGGAGCTAGGCGGCCACGTCCTGCTCAGCTGCGCAGTTCCGCCGCGCCCTACCCGTGCGGGCTCGCCTCGAAGGCCTGTTGGCTGAGGTTGAACTGATCTGCCTCTCGGGGCTCAAGAGGGGACCAAAGGATCACGGGGGTCGTCTGCTTCTGAGTGAGCCTGGGGGCCCGGCAGGCGCTGCCGCAGTGGGGACCTGGGCTGAGCCGGCCACCTCGCTCTGGAAGAGCCGTTCCCTGCTGGGCTTTCTGACTGGGGCTCCGACCTGGGTCAGGGCGGGGGATCCAGGGGCCGGTCCTGACACTGCCACTGCCCGCCCGCAGGCGCTGCCCCGCTCTGGGATCCACATCTTCGCCTCTCAGCTCCACACGCACCTGACGGGGAGAAAGGTGGCCACGGTGCTCGTCCGGGACGGCCAGGAGAGGGAAATTGTGAACAGGGACAATCACTACAGCCCTCACTTCCAGGTAGGAGCCCCCTGCCCTGCCGCCTGACCTACTCGCTCTGGCCTAATCCCCTCCCGGCCAGCCCCGGCCTCCACGGAGAGGCTGGGAAGGACGGACACCCCAGAGTCGGGGCCTGTCTCCCGGGAAGACCCAGGGGTGGGGGCTGGAGGGTTGGGTCGGGCCTGCACTCCCTGAAATCTCTTCTTCCCTCCCCGCCCCGGCTCTGCCCACCCCAGGAGATCCGCATGTTGAAGAAGGTTGTGTCTGTCCACCCGGTGAGTGCCCAGGCGGGACAGGGAGGGCACTTCACTCGCTGCCACCAGCCGGGAGCCGGGAGGGGCTGGGGTGCCGTCCCCAGAGGAGAGAGACAGCGGGAGCGCTGGGGAGGGGAGAGTCACATAGGGCGGGGAGCGCCTGTGGGTGGCACGGGGTCTGGGGCTGCCTCTGGGGCAGGCTCACACGGGAGTTCACAAGGGACACCAGACAGGAAGGAACCAGATGGCATGACGGTGACCTGCGTCCTCCGGCCTGACCCTGAGAATGTAGGGAGAGAAGCCCCCAGTCATATAGAAGGCAAAACCCAGCCCAGGTCCACCCTCGAGCTGTGGCACGACCAACCAGCCCACACAGCCACCGGCCTGGGCCCTGTCCATGGCCTGTGTCCTAACGGGGGGTGGGGGCACCCGATGGATCACAGGAGCAGATGGGTAATGGCTCCCTGGGACACTCAGATTGTGACCCTCGTGCCAGGGGGCGAGGGGCCACTGCTGGGGTCCTCATAGCGGTGGACACGGACGTGTGCTGTGGCACGCAGTGGCGTGGTCCCATGAGGCTGGCAGCACTAGGTGGCAGATGCTGATGGGGTCTGTGGGCTCCTTCCCCAGGGAGATGTGCTCATCACTTCCTGCACGTACAACACGCAAGACAGGGAGCAGACCACCGTGGTGAGTCACCGAGCTGCTTCCTGGCCCCCAGGGCTGCGCTTGGCCTGGGGCATCTGACGGAGGATCTAACGCTCCCTTGGGGACTGTGGTGTCAACATCCCCGCTGGGAGCCTGTGAGAGACGCAACATCTCGGGCTCCACCCCAGACCTGTTGAGTCAGAGGTGACGGCAGTCTGCGCGCCTTCACAAGGCCCCAGGTGGTTTTGATGCCTGTTCCAGTTTGAGAGCCAGGAGCTCCAATAGGCCTGTCTCAGCTCCTGTGTTCCCGCCCCTGCACCGGTGAGGGAGCGCCCTGGTAGGAGAGGTCGCCCCGAGGTCGCCCCGTGCCGGAGGTCACAGCCCCGGGGAGACAGGGTTGCAACACCGGCACAGGCCACGGGCAGGACTGACAAAACCTCAACACCAGGTCAGGAGCCGGCAGGGCAGGGGCTGAGCTGACGCCTCCTCCCAGGACACCCAGGGCCTCCAGGGCTGGTGACACCGCTGGCCTCTCAGACCCTTTGGCTGTTCTGGGGCTTCCCCGGCCCACGCCCTCCCCTGGGGTGGCTGCAGCACAGCGGGATCAAAGGCTGAGGCGTCTCCCTCTCCACCCGCCCCTGCTGATCTGAGAGACAGTGGCCTTTGAAACTTGATGTCCTCCCCAAAGTAAAGGACAGGAGGAGGACAGTTCCCTTTTGATGTCTGGGCGGCAGAGGGGTGGGGAGGGAGGGAACTCAGAGGAGGGTGACCCTCGTGACCTGACATGTGCAGGACAGTGACAAGAGCTGGGCGATGAGGAAGCAGGGCCAGGGAACTCGCCGCGCAGCAGGTGGGCTCAAGGGACGAGTCAGTCCGAGCCTGGTCCCGGGGAAGAACTGCCCTGCTCTGTCTCCCTGGTGGGGGCAGCCGAGGGAGGCACCCACTGGGCTCCCCGAGGTCCTCTGCTCCCCTGTGAAGCAGCAAATGCCCTTCTTCCCTCGAACATCCATGAGCCAAAGGCAATCCCCAGACCCACGCTCACCAAGGCGGTGCACGGTTGCGCCAGGGCCTGCCCACGTGCCCGCTCCCGCCAGCCTGGCCCTCCACCGTGCCGCTGCCTCTTCCTCCCTGGCCAAGGTTCTGCAGGCGCCAGCTCTGACGGCTGGGACCCGGCCAGGGCCTTAACACCGGCGGTGGGGACTCGGAGAAGGCCTGCTCTGCCCCCACGCTATGACCAGGCTGTGGGGTTGCCCTGGGAGGCTGGAGGCCATTGTCACAGCCTCTAGTCAGGGCCTCCTCCCCCGGACCCCTGCTCCTCTCAGCCCAGTTCTGGGAATGACGGGGGGGTCCCCGGTAGGAAGGGCCCCCTTGCCATTGTCAGCGGAAAAGAAGCCAAACTCTGTAAAATAATTTTAGAGAGATTTATTCTGAGCCAAATTTGCTCACACCATCCTCAGCTCCAGGCTCTCACTGCAGGTGGAGGCCGGGGGCCGCGTCCACTCCTGCTGTACCACTGACTTTGCAGCCACCAAGGGGCTTGCCCTGTCCTCTCTGAGGCTCAGTGTCTGTGCCCATAAAATGGGCGCAGCAGTACCCCTGTCGGCCTACCTGCTTTCATTTTTCTTCAGAGCATGATCACCACATGCTAGGAGTTCACTGGTCAGAGCCTGGTAGCCTCTCCCTCCTGCCAGGGTGGGACCCCATGTGGGCAGGGGGCATCCCCTGCTCCTTGCTGGGACCCAGAGCACAGCCAGCGCTGTGCGGTGCATACACGAATGGACGCAGTGAGCAAGCGGATGTGGGGAAAGCTGCTGGCTGGCAGCACCTGAGAGCGACAAGCCCGGGTGACGGGGTCCTCTCTGACGTGCAGGGAGGCCTTGGGACCGAGGACGAGATGTGTGTCAACTACGTGCACTACTATCCCCGCACAGAGCTGGAGCTCTGCAAGAGCGCCGTGGACGCCGGCTTCCTGCAGAAGTACTTCCACCTTGTGAATGGGTAAAGCGCCGCTCGAGCTCTCCGTCCCCGGGGCCCCAGCACAGACACCCCCAGCCCTGTCAGGCAGCGGGGTGAACAGGAGGCGTCCGGGCTAAGTGCTGGTGCAGGGTGGGCAGGCGTGTGGCCCCCGACCACCCGGCGGTGCCTACGGTGGGCAAACTGGGCAACGTCTTCACTCAAGGGGATTCCTGCTGAGCCTGAGCAGCTGTCACCAACCCACCATGGTGACAGGAGACACGGAGCCCCTGCTGGTGGAGGCGGGGGGAAGGCAGGACCTTACCCATCCTCACGGAGGCGTCTGTGCCCACGGGGCCCCCTGCCTGTCTGCCACGGCTCAACTGCTCGTTGCCGCCAGGTTCAACAGCCAGGACGTCTGCACCTGCCCTCAGGCTTCCGTCCCCGAGCAGTTTGCCTCTGTGCCCTGGAACTCCTTCAACCGAGACGTGCTCCAGGCCCTGTATGGCTTCGCGCCCATCTCCATGCACTGCAATAAATCCTCGGCTGTCCGCTTCCAGGTATGCCCGGCAGGTGTGCGTGCCGTGGGGGATGCTGAGGCTGCCTGGACACCGACCTGGCCCCTGGGCACATCCTCGCCCCGTTTTAGTGCCTGTGGATGGGTCCCACCACTGCTCACGCCTCTGCGCCCAGATCTGCCCCAGGCTCCGTGGAGGAGCCCGCTGGGGCCACGGGGCCTCGCTCCACCTGCCGGCAGGAGGCAGCGACAGGCAGGCGGCTGCGTGGGTAGCCGCCTCTCCTGGGCATCTCCGCTTGGGATTAATCTCCTCAGTGGTGTGAGCAGGGCGCCAGCAACCTCCCCAGAGCCTAAAAATAAAGTGCTGGGGGAGGGGAAGGTGAGGAGCTGCCAGCTGGCTGCCCCCCCACCGCTCAGCCCAGAGCCACCGATTGGAGGCATCTGGCCGTGCCCAGCCCGGCGCAGCCAGGCACTCAGGCCCATGCGAGGTTAGTCGAATGGGGCGCTGTGGCGTGGCCATCTGGGAAGACCTGTCCTGGAAGTGTTTGAGAGATGGATCAACAGCTAAATCAAACACTCCCAGCGCGAGGGAAGGGCTCATGCCGGCGTGCCGGGCAGCAGCGTGGGGTGGATGTCTGACGTGGTTGAAAACGCATTCCATGCAGCCGTGTCGGAGAGAAACGGCCTGTACCCAGGGGCCACTGCCACAGGGGGGATGATTAAACTGAGGGGTGGGCAGGGAGGGGGAGAGGCCCGAATGGCCCCCAGGTTCCTAACTAGGCAGTGGCTTAGCCAGGGGTGGGGGCATTTACTGAGGTGGGGACCCCCCAGGAGCAGCTTGGGGGAGGAGCGTGAGTCCATCTGGGTGGGACAAGGTGAGTTTGAGGGCAAGAACCCAGAGGCTGCTGGGAAAGGTGGCTGGGCGATGGCAACTCTCCAGCCTCAGCTTCCCTCCCGCTCCCTTCCTTGCAGGGGCAGTGGAACCTGCAGCCTCTGCCCGAGATCATCTCCACGCTGGAAGAGCCCACCCCGCAGTGCCCCGCCATCCGATGCCCAAGCCCTGCCGGTCCCACTGTGGTCAGCATTGCTGGGGGCAAAAGTTGAGGGGTCCTGTTCCTGCCGTCCCTGTGGGCTCACACCAGCTCTGTGCACCCCGCTCTGCCGAGATCCCCGTGGAACAGCTTTGTGTGCCCAGGATGAGGGGTGGACCCACCCTTCCCTGAGGCCATGGTGCCTGCCAGCTCCCTCACTCAGAGCCCTGCATGTCTGAGAAGCCCCACGAGAGCTCCCACGGCCCCCTGGACTAGCTGGACCACGGCCCCACCCACACCCTGTTGCTCACTGTCAGGATAACCCGCTGTGGTGGCCCAGGGTCCAGCGTGAAGCCCTGTCCCCTCTTGCTGGGTGGGGCTGGTCTCCTGAGACAGGAGCCGTGGGGGGCACAGGCTCGCCCAACACTGCCCCGCCCGGCCGGCTGGTCCTGGTAGTTTTCGTCGGTGCGGTGCGCCGTGCGCGGTGGTGCCGGCGCTGCTGAACGCTTCCCTGCAAACGGCTGGCGTTTCACAGTGGGCGGCTTCCCTGCCAATGGAGGCAGGATGCGGCATTTAGCTAGTTAGAGACTCGCCTGTGGAAATTGCTCTGCTGCAGAGTAAATAGATATTTCCGCCCACCGAAAGGGAAGCCCTGACAACAGCTATCGCCACCGCCACAGCCAGACGGCGACGACCTGGGCTCGGGTCCTGGGCATGGGCTCGGGAAATGGGCCTGTCAGCCCCAGGCTGCCGCTCTTGGCGGGACGAGTGGGGAATAGACCTGGCTCTGGGACCGACCCGCATTAAAAGCCCGGCTCGGCCACTTATGGAGCTGTGACTTAGGTCCTCTCACCTGCCTGACCCTCACTTTCCCCCTCTGTAAAATGGGCTGACGCAATTACAAAGTGCACACGGCGGCGCCCAGGGGATGTGAAGATGCTGGCCGTCAGGGGCTGCTGCTCCGTGAGAACGCCCTGTCCCGAGCCGCCTCCCTGTGCCAGGTGGTGCCATGCACTCTGCCCGCAGCGCGGCTGACGCCAGCCTCAGGCCGGTCTGGGCGGCTCTCCCCTCCCTGCCCTCTGGGCCGCGTCCTGCTGAGGGTGGTTTCTGGAGGGAGAGATTCCACTCTGTTCAGCCAGGTCAGCGAAATGCTGCACAGCCTCTAGGGAGAGGGAGATGGATGGGTCTAGGGTCCCCCCGCCCGCCCCCAACAGCCGCTAAGCGGCCGCTCCTCCTCCCGTGGGTGCTTCATCACGGACGGGAGCTGTCGGGCCAGACGCGTCCTATAAATTACAGCTGCTCTCAGCCCATAAGTCATGGGTGGAATCGCTATGAGATGCCAGGCGTGATGGAGCCTGGGCTCTAGCCCTCTGTCATCTTTACGGCCTCCGTGACAGGTGGAGGCCTGTGGGGGATGGGCGGTGGAGCAGCCTCTGGCCTTGGTCCTCCGGCCCGAGAAGCCCCTTACCCGACCCCGACGACTACAGCCAGAGAAGGGTCCTGGGCTGCCCAGAGCTCCAGGAGAGGGTGGGGGAGACCCACGGGCTGGGTCAAGGCTGACCTCCTGCTCCCCGAACACCTGAGAGGCCTTGCGGCCGGCCGAGCTCACAGACAAGGGAAACTGAGAGTCACAGAGGGGAAGAGCCTCGCCCAAGTCTGAGAGATCAGTGACCAGGAATCCCACCCAGAGTTCAAGAGCCTCCCAGATAGTGACCTCCCAACCCCACTGGCTCTCTCGCTTGGCTGGTCATCCCCTCCCTCCATGGGCAGCCCATGGGAGGACCCCAGAAACCATGCCCCACCCCCAGCTGCAGCAGCGCCCACACCCCACTGTGGGTCAGCGTAAGCCAGCGTCCAGGTGGGAGCCGTCACCTGTGCACCCCGGTTCTGGGCCAGCCCGGCGCACCTGTGAAGGCTGCTTGGTCTGCTTCCCTCGACAGGTGCAGAAAGCGAGGCCCCGAGATCTAAAGCGAGGTGTCAGGGTCACCCAGAAGTGAGCCCAGGTCTGACACCAGTGTCCGGGTTGTCACCCCCACCCCCTTAGTGATGAACAGCACTGGCCCCTGGGGCCCTGGAGGGGATTACATAGGAGCCGTGGGGACAGTGCTTTGTTACCGGAATGACCTGTCAGGGTGAGGGTGCTGCCTGCCCGGGTCTCTTCTGCGTACCCTAAGCCAAAGGGACTTCAGGCTCACCTGTTCTCTGAGTCACGAGGGTGGTGGGAGGAGTCTGGGCATGGGACTGGCAGCCCAGTCCCCATTCCTACCTCTGCTGTGTGGCCCTAGGTAAGTTGCTTTCCCTCTCTGGGCTTGGGTCTCCCCAGTCTCCCAGGGGGAGAAGAGTGCTAGGGTGACACAACCCATCAGCTGTGAAGTGTCAGGAGCTCTGGGTGAAGAGGGCTCACAGTCAGTGTTGGGGGTGGGCCAGGGCAGGGCAGGGGTGCTCCGGGCCTGTGCTGTCCGGTGGCCGATAACCTCATGTGGTATTTAAGCTTAATATTAAGTTAATTAAAATGACAGAAGCTGGAACACTCAGCTTCCTGGTCACACCGGCCCGTCTCAGCACTCAGTGGCGACGTATGTCCTGGGCTACTCTACCAGATGGCGCAGAGACAGAGCGTTTCCGTCGTCATGGAAGGTTCTGCTGGGCGGTGCTGACCAGAGTGTGCTCCAGACAGCAGCAGGTCAGCCGAGCTCCCCGGGGCCAGGCCCCACGCGGCTCACGGCTGGAGTCCCCGGGCAGGCCTGGCTGCGGTTGGCTGGTCTCAGGGGTTCTCCCAGGGCATTTGGGGCAGGGCCAGCCTGCGTGGGAAGGACCGCCCCTCTCGGGCGAAGGCTCGGCCTCCTTGACAAAGCATCAGCAGTGCCCCCATCAGCCCCTGCAGCCACCAAAAGGCCCCAACAGGCGTCCTAATGCCCCGTGGAGAACAGGCTTGGGACAGAGAGACTTTCGCTCCTCAACTGTGACAAGATCTCCCAGTCCTGGTCCCCCCCACGCCCAGCCTGCTGAGCAGGGGGTGACACTGAGCCCCGGGGCTCCCTGGGTGCTCCCAGCTTCTCCCTGCTCCTGGAAGCTGCTGGCAGACCCCAGCCCGTGCGGGGGGGGGCACGGCCCTTTCAAATACACTGAAACACTGGAGGGTCCCTGGGGACAGGTTCCCCCTCCCCTCTGCCGCTCCCTCTCCTGACAGGCACATTCATTTACCTGCGCGCTCTGCACGGTCAGCTGCTGGGCCCCGTAAACCCCACGCACTTCTGCTTTCCTGGAAGATTCCCACTGGGGCCTTGGGGAGCTTTCAGCAGAAGATTCTAGATTGAACCCAGGAGGCTCGAACACCTCACTCCGTGTTTCCGGACCTCAGGGGGCTGGGTCGTGGGCACCCTTGAGAACCTGATGTCAGTGGGGTCTAGAAACTGTCCCCAGCTCATTTCACTCGTAAAGAGAGGAGGTCTCCCCCTCCGAAGCCACTGCCCGAGGCAGCCTCTCTGCCCCCGACATCCCTCTGGCCCTGGTCTCACCTCCTCACGCCACCACTCCTCGTCTAGCATGAGAGCTTATCAAGAGCCAGTGTGAGCCAGGCCCCGGGGCAGGTACGGGGACAGCCCTGTGAGTAAGACCTGCTGCCATCACATGGCTCACGTCCTAGAGGGAGACAGCTACAGACAGACCCAGGAGGAAGGCCTGGGTGCTGGGCGCTGGGGAAGGTGGGTCAGGAGGGGGCGGGGTGCCGGGTACAACTTAAATAGGGCTTCTAGGGACAGCCTCCTGGGGCAGGGGCATGCCATTAACACCCTGAAGGGGGGCGGTATCTGGGGGAGGGCCTTTGGGCAGAGGGAGCGGCTGGCCATGCAAAGGTCCTGAGGTCGAAGGGTTGTAACCAGGTTGCAGAGTCCAGTAGGACCAACTAGGTCACCAGAGGCCACGGAGGGCCCGTGGAGGTGAGAAAGGGGAACAGGCCCAGATACCCTTGGAAGGCAGAGCCAGTGAGAGGTACCAGCAAACTCCGAAATGCGGAAGATGATGAGGGCCATGCTCACACAGCCCTTCACTCCAGGACACAAGCACTGCCCAGGTCACATGGCAGGTCGGCCCCACCCCAGGACCTTAGCTCGACAGGCTCGTTGTCCACCACCACCTGAGTCTGCCCTTGTGCCTGTCCTCTGCCGAATGCCTTCACTGCCATTTTTACCAGCTGCGTTGGAGGAGGCGGGTTCCGCACCATCTCCATGCGTAGCAGGTGTCTGGACGCCAAGGGAGGGAGACGGGGCGGTGGGTACCTCGCCCCTGTCAGCCAGGTTCCTCCCCATCGCCCACAGGAGGGCGAGTGGCATCACGTGCCACCCTGGCCCTGATGCACGCAGCTCACAGGCCGTGACAGGGAACTGGGACGGGTGTGTCCCTGACATCCCTGGTGCAGCCATCCTGGGCCGCCTGCTCCAGGTGACAACAGCAGGAGCCAGCAGAGGGCCCTGTGCACCTGCCCTCCGCAGGGGCAAAACCCCACCCCGGCCCCCCAGGGGCCTCGGGACTCCAGGCGCAGTGGCGCCCGCACGCAGGCCATGTCAGGGGCTCAGGCCCCCGTTCTCCTCGCCTGACTTCCAGCCAAGCTCTGCCGTGACAATTAGGCTCCTTCAAAGCACAGTTTGCCTGAAACTCCTGACAGGCAGGACGCAGCCACAGTGAGGGTCACGGCACTCATTTTTTCGCAGAAAAATCTTAGAAAGTAGAGATATGAAACATGGTGTCTTTAGAATAGAGCCCAGGGGGACCTGGCCTGTCTTCTAGCACCAACCCTGGGCCGCCCGCCTGGGGGCCGTGGCATGGCTGGATGGAGCTGCAGAGCCTGGGAGGTGACGCCTGCCGGCTGCTCTCACCTCTGCGACCCAGGCCCTGCCGAGGGGCTCGGCTATTTGTCCTGTGTGGGAAGCGTAGTCGCCATTCCAAGGTGGCGACCGTGTCCGGTGCCACGCCCAGCCTCACTTGCTGGTAAACAGGCTCTGCGCATGCCTAATGGTGTTGCCCAATGACCGGGACTTCCCGTACACCAGAGCATACTTAAGCAACCGCCCTTCCGCATTCTGGGTCTTCCGCATAATGTAAGCTTGTAGGGAACCCCAATAAAGCACTGTCAGAAGAACTCCTGTTGCCGCGTCTTCCTTGCTGGCGAGGCGGGCGCGACAGTCCTGGGCTGGGCTATTTGTCCTCGGCTGAGGAGGAAACACAAACAAAGCAGAGAGCAGGCACAGGACGGCTTGTGCCCCAGCTGCAGCCCCTGACAGTGAGCTGGATGGAACCGGGGCTCGGACCTCCCCCGTCCTCAGCCTCTCCCGGGACAGGCCCAGCCCAGGGTCGTGGCCAAGCCACAGACTGGGGGCGGGGGGAGCAGGCCAGGCCATCTGGGGAGCCGCCTCCCTTCCCATCCTTCCCTGGCTCCACGCAGCCATCTCCTCTGGAGCCAGGCCTGCCCGGGAGCCGGGGAGGCTGCAGGTGTTCCACAGCCCGGACTGCGCGAAAGCCAGAGGCCCCCGCCCTGCTCTCCAGCCCGTGGCTTCCCCCCAGACCCAGGGGGCAAATTCTCTTTCCTAAGGCCATCTGTAACCCACACATCTTCCCACGGCTTCGATTTTATTCGCCCAGCCTGTTCCAGCTCAGCCCTGAGCGGGCTGCACGGTATGTGAATGGCCAAAGGTGGCCAGGGCCCGCCAAGGACCCCCTTCCCCCAAATCTCCTCGCTGCTGCTTGTGTGGTGCTGTGGGCACCGGCTCCACTGTCCCCTGAGCGCCTGCCACCCACCCTCGGCACACGGCAGGGCACATGAGCAAAACCACAGGGTGCAGCTCCGCCGGGACTGGCCTGGCCTCTTGGCAGCCCAGTGGGTAACAAAGTCCTTCCACCCTGGACCAGGGTTCAGGGACCAAGGACGGGCCTGGGCTCACCAGGGACAGCGGGGGCACCTCCCGGGCAGGCCAGGCACCCCTGACACCTAGGTAGGCAGGACGGGCGGGCCAGAGCGGGGGGCAGTGTGCAGGGCAGTGCCCACAACCCAGTCCGGCCCCAGGCCCAGCGCGGGTGGTGTGGGCAGGAGCTGCGTCCCAATCAACTGCAAAGACAAAGGTCACCCTGGAAAGAGGTGCCATCAGGTTCTTGCCCAGCGGGACACTCCTCCACCTGGGCCTGGTGAGCGAGGGGCTCAAGGGGAAACCGAGGCAGGAGCTGACACTTCTGCGTGGGTGAGGGAGGGCATCAGTCTGAGCCCCACGCCCTGCTTCTGCTCACCGATTTCACGGGAGAACAGGGAGGACAGCCAGGGCGAGAGGAGCTTCCCGACCACCTGCGGCCCCTGCAGCGGCCTTGATCTCAGGGGCAGGGCAATGCCGCCCACACGGCACCGGTGGCAGGAGGTGCCCGTCAACTGCCGATTCTCCCCGACCCCAGACGCCACCGCACACCCTTCTACCAAGCCTCCTGGGCGGCCCACTGCCCAGCACAAGTTAGAATGAAGCTGGAGCCTGTTGCCTGCCGGCTTTTACACTTTTTATAAGCGTCTGCAAAGCACCTCCTAGAAGCTCCCAGAGGACTAAAGTCCGATCCCCGAGCCCCGACATTTACAGGAGGACTAGGGTGGATTGGAGCCCACCCTCTATGACCACAGGACAGCCCACCTTGGTCTCTCTGTGCATGTCTGGTTTGGGGGTTTTGGCAGGACCAGGCCTAGACTAAGGAGGGCCCAGGTTGTGGCCGGGGTCCAGGGTGTGGGACCCAGGGCCATTTAGGACCCGTGGCAGTGAAGGACGGCGTGGGCTGGGAACCAGGTTTCTGGACTCCTGAGCAACTGCGACCCTGTCAGTAGAGTCCCTTCACCCTCTTGTTGTCGGGGTCGAAGGGAGATTTCAGGTGAGCCCGGGCGGCATAGGTCACCCCCATCCTCTCCAGGGCATAGTCACCACTCTTCACAAAGTCCAGCGAGACCTAGGAGCAGAGGCCAGACAGGGTCACTCGGTGCTGGGCGGGCATTGGGCTTCCCCTACCTGGCGCCTGTGGCGAGGGCTCTGGGCCTCGCGCCCCGCCCTGCAGGCAAACTCGCCCCTGAGCCAGAGACTCCCGCTCGGAACCCAACACGGCCCAGCGCAGGCAGAGCTCGCGTCCACGTGCCCTGTGTGGGGCTTGCGGATCTGGGGTCCGGCAAAGACAGGTCTGGCGGCCAGTAGGGTTTGCACGCAGGACAACACACCTCTCGCCCCAGTGATGCCGGATCCCTGGGAAAGCAGGAGCCCGTTCCCTGGAACCTGGGTGAGCGCAGCGGCCAGAGCCAGACTCTTGCAGGAAAGAAACAGAGAGATGGCCTCGGCTGCCACGACGTGGCCGGAGTCATCCTCCTGCTCCCAGGCTGGGCTCTCAGCCGGCAGCCTCCCTATGGCCCAGCGCTTGGGGTGCGGCGCAGGGTGTGGGGCCCGGGGAGGGGCCGGGGAACGACACTCACCGGCCCACCGTGGGGGTCGCGGATGTAACCATAGGCAATGGTCTTGTCCACGGCGAACCCGAAGTCGGCCCTGCGGGTGTGGCCCACCACCTGGCCGTCCCTCCAGATGGCCTCCAAGCCGAACATGGGCACTTTCCTGGGAGAAGAACAAACACAGCTGGGTCCCCGAAAGCCCCAGCGGAGACGCGTCTGCTTTGGCCTGCGGGAAGGGGCAGGGCGTGGGCACGGCGGGTCTGCAGGGACCCCACCGACCCCAGGGCCAGCCGGCGCCCGGCCCGCTGCCAGGGCGCAGCTGTGCGTGAATAGACTGAGTGGACGGAAACCAGCGAGACCAGGATCCGGCTGGCGTCCCAGGAGCGAGCGCTCGTGTGCGGGGACGGCGGCCGCGCTTCCCGTGGGCTTCTGAGCCAAGGCAGCGCCAAACCTCGCCGGGCGCGCTTGGCTCTGGCTCATCATCAGGGCGAAACGCGCCCTTTATGAAAAGGCCTCTTCTTTATTACATGTGACTGCTCACTGTAATTTTTGAAAATTCAAAGTAAGAAGGTCAAAGAAAGACATAAACTAAAACCCTGGCGACGGCGTAACTGCTGACCCCGCGGTGCTGGTCTGCAGGCTTTGCCTGTGGGCCGGTCCTCGTGGCCGGACTGCGTGAAGCCCACGCTGAGTGAAGAGTGCTCGCAGGGTTCCGTTTGCCTCCTGGGCCTGCAGCCTGAGGCCACACCGTTTAGGTCCCACGATCGCAAGGGCAGGGCGAGGCTCGAGCGAGGTATGGTAACGTCCCCTCCTCCCTTTGGTTTCGCCCCGTCCCACAGGCAAGCGCTGAGCTCACTCTCCACGTGTGGACACAGCCCAGAGCAACGCGGCGGGGCCACTCTCTGCCACTGCACGGCCAGCACCTGACCCGGTCTCTCCAGGGGACCGCGGCAACCCAGAGCTGCTGCTCCAGGTGCTTGTCTCTCAGCCTGACATGAAACCCCTGAGTAGAGCCCAGCGGGTGGGGACAGGTGCTGTGGAGGCCACCCCTGGAGCCAGGCAGGTCGCAGGCGGTTGGAATACCAGGGTCGGACAGGTGGAGGGGCTGCGGGGACCCTGCTCTGCCCGCGAGCTGCTCCGGGAGATGCGTGAGCACCCCTGCGAGAGGTGCAGCCCGACAAACGCCCAGAGGAAGCTGTGGGATGAGGTTCCTCTCCCCCACCCCTCACTCCAGACACTTTTTTAGAAGGCTCCAGAAATCTGGGAGGAGTGGCGCTGTTTGTGGCTGGCTGTCAGCTACATGTCAACAAAGCCCAGAGACGCTTGGCCTTCCTGCTGCTACTCAGAGCCCCGCAGGTGGACAGGTGGTCACTGACACCGGCATGCCATTATAGTCTAACCACCAGGAAGCTCCCAGGGAGATTCAGGCCCGGCTCTCATGAGCTCCAGCCAGCCCTTAGTTGGGGGAGCCGGGGTCAGGTCTCCCAGGCGGGGACTCTCCTTCCAACTCTGCCGTGTGGCTGGGCCCGGTCCCTGTCCCTTGGCACCCCATGGTATCCTTCGCAAGTGCGGATGGCAGCCCCAGCTAGGCCCTTTCACCCCCTCGCAGGGCTGGGGGAAGATTTAACCAGAACAGGACGGGAAGTCCCAGCACGGTGACCAGGAGGCTGGGTTCCGGGGCAGGGCTCCCCCTCTCATGGCACTCGGCCACAACCCACCCACGGAGCGCTGCCTTGGCCTGGCAGAGCCCTCCTTTCCTAAGATCCGTATTTGAGGAGAGTGTGCCTTCCCCGCAGCCCCACACCTGGCCCCTGACTCTGTCCTGCCCGTGCCTGGCCTGGGAGGGGCCTGGGTTTGCAACCGCAGCTTTGGAGTCAGACCGGCCTGGCTCAAATCCCAGCTCTGCCTGTAACAGTGGGACTCGGTTCCCTCAGCTGCAACGGGCTGTCGGGCGCATTCCGGGATGGTGTGGCTGGCACATGGGATGTCTTGGTACCCGGGGCTTTGGCTGCTGTGGGCAGTCACTTCCCAAGGGCCCCAGGACCAGGGGACACTCACTCCTCCACCGTGAAGCACACCAGGCGCCGGCGGAGGCCTGCGGCGCGCTGCTGCTCCAGGGCCTCGCGCCCCAGGAAAGGCACCGGGGACTTGAGCTTGCAGGTGAAGGCCAAGCCCGCCTCCAGGGGGCTGTCGTCCGGCCGCAGGTCCGCGTGCCAGTGCCGGTAGCCTGTGGGAGGGGACAGCGAGTCGGTGCCCATTGTGGGGGGAGCCCTTCGGAAGACACGCGAGGATGCTGCCAACCCTCCCCACCGACCCCAGTCCCCAGTCCCTGCCCTCAGGGTGGCCTCGAGACCTGCGCAGCCCAGGCATGTCCGCTCCAGAAGGTTCCCCTGGGTGGGGCAGCACCCCAGCCCTTGGTACCATCGGGCCAGGGGCACCGGGAGGGACTTGTGAGGGGCCTGGGTGACGCCAGGGGACCTGCCCCTCCGTGGGGTAAGGGAGTGGGCTTCGTCCGGAAGCTCCGGCGCCTGCTCTGACCTGCAGATCTCGCAGGGAGCCGGAAGTGCTAGATCCAAATCGAGCTCAGGCCCCGCCCCAGTGCCAGTCCCGGTGTGTGCAGGGGTAGTGACCCCAACACCATCTCTGGGCCCGACACGGAAGACCCAGCTCCTGGGCAGCAATGAGGTTTGGAGGCAGAAGGGTGGGCGTGGGGAAGGAAGGAAGCCGGCCAGGAGCGGCAAACAGCTGCCCAGCCTCACCTGGGCCATCCAGACCCCACGCTCACCTTTCTCAATGCTCAGGGAGTCGATGGCACGGTACCCCGCGTTGATGAGGCCGTGCTTGGCTCCTGCCGCCATTAGTGCCCGGTACACAGGCACACAGGACGCCCTCGGGACGTGCAGCTCCCAGCCCAGCTCCCCCACAAAGGACAGCCTCATGGCCCGGACCTGGGGGACGAGGTCACAGTTCAGACACACCGGGGCCAGGTGACCCAGGCACAGGCACAGGCTGCCACTTCCCAGAGGACAGTTCTTGCTGTCACCCTTACCACAGCGGGATGTGTCAGCCAGATGGCCACTGAGAAACGCAGTCTTCCAAGGAGGGCTCACTCGAGCCACCCTGGAAATCCTCAAGGTGAGGAAGAGAGGGAGATGGTGGTTTTGGGCTCCCCGTTTGCAGACCACAGATCTAAGTGACTGCATTAGTTTTTTGTCACAAGTGACCACGACTGGGTGGCTTAAAGCAACAGAAATTAACTCTTAGATCTGGAAGTCGGGGGGCCACTCTTGCTCGTCGACCCCACGGAGTCCCTAGGGGCAAGGCCTGAGCGCTCAGCCCTGGGACCACCGAGCTCACAGAAGGACCACGGAGCCCCCCAACGGCAGAGGAGCTGCCCCTAGCCCTGCTCGGGAGGAGAAGCCCACGTGGTCTGCGCAGGAGCGCAGAGGCCGCTGTGCCGCTGCAGACTGGCTCCTTGTGAGCCTGAGACGTAATTGCACTGCCGCAAGGGTCTGGGTTCTAAACGCTTTCGAGACAGCGCAAATTTGCTCTGAGTTCCCATTTGCCCAGACCTCTCAAAAAACTCAAAATTGACACAGAAAACATACTGTTGACATTTCCCTGCATCCCTGGTGCAAGCCGTAGGCCCCTGACAAAGATTGCCTTGTCATCGGGGTTCTAATTTTAGACAGTGTATAGAAGAGCTTGGGGCTCAAACCAACCTCATTTTGAAACAGGAAAAATAACTTTTAAAGCACGCCCATTAACGATCCCACGATTGCAGATGCCTGTTCAGACACACACTCCTCACCCAGCCAGGTGAGAGGGCTGGAGTTCACGGGTGGGATGGAGCTCTCCCCTGCCCCGGCTCCGAGCAGCACAGCAAGGCCAAAGTCAGCTCCACCGTACCCTGCGCGCAGCCGGCCCGCAGCAGGCACCCAAGACAGAGCAACGGACAATGAAATAGACGGAGAGCCCAGAAATAGACCCTCGTGTACGGTCGAGTCTGTCACAGGACGCCAAGACCGCTCGGTGAGGAAAGGACAGTCTCTCCAACAAACGGTGTTGGGAAAACCGGGTCTCCACCTGCAGGAGCATGAAGCGGGGCCCTTATCTGGTGCCATATCCAGAAATTTACTCGAAATGGAACGGAGACCTCAACATGAGACCTACGACTGTACAACCTCTAGAAGAGAGTATAGCGGGATCGGAAATGGCACCAAAGTGAGGCAACAGAAGCAAAAACAGCCAGATGGAAATGCATCACACATAAATATTTTTGTGCACGAAGAAACACTAACCAACAGAGCGAAAAGGCAACCCACAGGATGGGAGAAAATATTTGTGAATCATGTATCTGATGCGGGTTTTTATCCAGAATAAATAAAACATGCTTACAATTCGACAACCAAAAAAAATCAGATACTCCCCTTAAAAAATGGGCAAATCACTTGAATAGACATTTCTCAAAGGAAGAAATACAAATGGCCAGGAAGCGTATGAAAAGATGCTTCACTCCACATCCCTGATCACCAGAGAAACGCAAATTAAAACCACCGTGGGAGATCAGCTCACATCACCTTAGAACTACAGATGGGAAAAGAAAATAACTAGCGTCGCTGAGCTGCAGAGACCAGAGCCCTTGTGCGCGGCTGGCGGGACAGAGCAAGCGCTGCGGGAACAGCAGGCACAGAGCTGCCGAGCAACCCGGCAGGTGCACTTGGGGTGTGCCGCAGAGGCAGGGAAAGCGGGGTCTTCAGGGGGTGTCTGCACCCCGTGTGCACAGCCACATCACTCACGGTAGCCAAGGCGGGCTACCCAAGCGTCCGTGGGCGATCACTGCACAAAGCGCTGCCCGTCCACAGCTGGGCGCTGTCCGGCCTCACCCAGGAAGGGCGTCCTGACACCACTGCAACGCGACGAACCCGAGGCGTTGTGCTGAGTGAATGAAGCAAGCCCCAGGAGGACTGACGCCGTGAGACCCCACCTGCGGAGTCCCTGGGGTCGCCAGCTTCACAGGATCAGCAAGTGGAGTGGGGGTCGCCAGGGGCGGGGGACAGGGAATGGAGACTTGTTCACGGGGACAGTTTCCATTTTACAAAATGAAAATGCTCTGGAGGTTTGTTTCATAATGATGTGAACACACTTAACACTGTTGAACCGTTCACTTCAAAATGCTTAACATGGTAAAAATTAACCACCAACCAACCAACCAGGCACCGATCCGCCCCTCTCCTCCATGATGGGAAACTGAGGCCGGAGGGACTGAGTGACCTGCACTTTGCAATGTCCTTATCCTGTCCAGGCGCCAGGGACAGAGGAGCCAGGAGGGGCCTGGGACGCAGACACAGGCACTGTTTCAGGCACTGTCCCTCCATAGCTCAGAGAAAGCTGCCCGCCCCCCGGCACTCACAGCTGACGCGGGACAGGTGGAGTGTCAGGCCATCCAGACAGAGCAGGCACCGGAGTGGCTGGGAGCACGGGCTCTGGGGAGACGCAAACCTGCAGGGTACAAATGCAGCCCCACGTTTCACCCCTGCAATTGGCCTTCCCTTGAGTCCCGGCTTCCACTTCTGTGAAGCCAGGCGCTCGAGTACGGCCACGTGGGGCTGCGGGGCACGCACTGCAGATGCAGCAGGTGCTTGCCGCTCGGCAAGGCGAGTGCTACTGGCACCCACACTCTACAGACCAGGAAACGGGACTCAAGAGGTTAAGTCACTTGCCCAGGCCCAGGGATGTCCTGGAAAATGTTTCACAGTCAGCTCTGGGGGGCCGGGAGAGTTCTGCAGCATTTACCAGTTTCCATGGTATAAACTCTCCTGCCCTGGCTGATTTCAAGCCACCATGACCTCCCAGCCAGCTCACTGGTCTTCCTGCAGGTTTAGCTATCAGTTCTGAGAGCTGGCGTGGCAGCCGGCACTCGCTGAGACGGCCTCGCTGCACTGGTGGCAGAGCAAGCTTCAGCCAGCTGTTCCCGGCTCTGGAGCTGGAGCCGGCACTGCGAGACACACTCTCCCGCCCTTGACTTTGAGTATTTCTGGATGGGAGAGGATATGCTCAGGTTTCAGTAAAGCGTGGGTCTGGGGGGTTCAATGCTGGGCACGTCACTGCACGTCCTGCCAGCCGTGCAGTGGCGAGGACTTGGGATCCAGGGAGGTGCTGGCCCCAGCCTCGTCTCAGTGCCATGCTGGCACCCCGGGCAGTGGGGGTGCTCTGGCCATGTGCGCCATCAGAACCGGCCCAGAGTGTGCCTTTGTGGGTAAATACCACAGGAGGGCTCGAGCAGATGTGCCCACAGACACAGGCTGACGTGTCTGGCCTTTTCGGATCACATTAGCTCATGGCGGTTATATGGGGCTCCAGGGCATCTTGCTGTGTCACAACACCCTCGACATAGCAGGCGTAGCCTCCAAACTCAGTCATCCCCTGAGGATGGGAGGATCCCCGGAAATAAAGGCAGGAAGAGATTAGAGCATGTGCAGCCTTCTGCAGGGTCTGGGGCCCCAAACCCACAGGAGAGGAAAGAAGCAAGTGGTGGTAGGATTGGAGGAGTTTCATTTTTCCAGCCTCCTGGAGACTCCCCAGATACCCATGATTCTAAAAGCATCCCACTGGGGGAAGCGCTCACTCTCTCCCATTTGTCTGGTGCAGAAGTTAGTGTGCAGGGGGAGGAAGGGGATGATGGCAGTAATGACAGTGGCAGTGATGGTAGTTGGCGATGATGATGGTGATGGTGGTGGTGGTGGTTGGTGGTGGTGTTGATGATGATGGTGGTATGGTGGTGATGGTGGTGGTGATGGTGGTGGTTGGTAGTGGTCATGATGATGATGGTGGTGGCGATGGTGGTGATGGTGGTGATGATGGTGGTGATGATGGTGGTGATGGTGTTTGGTGGTGGTGGTGATGGTGGTGGTGGTGGTGATGGTGGTGGTGGTGGTGATGATGATGGTGACGATGGTGGTGGTGCTGGTGGTGGTGGTGATGATGATGGTGGTGGTGGTGGTGGTGGTTGGTGGTGGTGTTGATGGTGGTAGAAATGATGGTTGGGGGGGTGGTGGTGATGGTAGTGGTCATGATGATGATGGTGGTGGTGGTGGTGGTGATGATGGTGATGATGATGATGGTGACGATGGTGGTGGTGGTGGTGATGGTGTTTGGTGGCGGTAGTGATGGTGGTGGTGGTGGTGGTGATGATGGTGGTGATGATGGTGGTTTGGTGGTGATGGTGGTGGTGGTGATGATGATGGTGATGATGGTGGTGGTGGTAGTGATGGTGGTAGAAATGATGGTTGGGGGGGTGGTGGTGATGGGGGTGGTGGTGGGTGTGGTGGTGTTGGTGTTGGTGATGGTGGTGGTGGTGGTGATGTTGGTCGTGATGGTGGTAATGGTGGTAGTGGTGGTGGTGGTGGTGGCGGTGGTGATAGTGGTGATAGTGGTGATGATGGTGGTGGTGGTGATGGTGGTGGTGGTGGTGATGATGTTCGTGATGGT